>VZUI01011465.1:0-23700 GCA_013401135.1 Cettia cetti | reverse complement strand
GTGCAGAGCCCCCAGGGCCCCCCTGAGCCTCCTTTGCTCCAGGCTGAGCCCCTTGCCCAGCTCCCTCAGCCCCTCCTTGTATGACCCTCCCTCTAAATATCTAACTAGATCCAGAACTTCCCCTCAGGGAATCACAGAACTGAGCATCAAATACACCTGTGTCTACCTGGGCTCTGGAGCAGAGAATTCCCAAAAGCACTGAGGTATTTGAAGCCCCTCTTATGGCTTATGCCTAAATGTGATGCCAGCATCTCTGGGAAAATATGTCTACTCTGAACTTGTGGTGGTTTTGTGAATTCACTTAAACAAGCAAGATGGGCAAAATCAAATTAAAGAGAAATAACAATAAAACCATTTCTCCTGAGCCTCACACTCAGGAAGGGAAGCTGCCACCTTAGGACATCAGCAGCAGCCCTAAAAATGTGTGCAGAGGACAGAACGTCAGAAAGAGCCATCGCTGCCCATGTCCACAGCTGCTGGAAGAAGCAGCCAGCGAGCACAAACCCTCTCCAGTCAGCCCTTCCCCTCACTTAAAATTCCAGAATAATGAACACAGAAGGGAAAATTTTCAGCTCTGACTCAACGGGATCATTACTTTTTGTTTATAGGACACACCCACTAATTCTACGTTGGATGCACAGCAGATCCATCACGAACCACGGGCACGTGAGGAACGCTGGGAGCACTGCTGCTGCACAGAGCACAGCTGGATTAATCCATCCTGTGTTTCCTTGGAGTCTCCTTGGAGCTCAGGGACAGACCCTTAGCCAGCCACGAGGCTGTTCCTCACAGCTGGAGAGAGAGCTGGCAGCACACAGAACATGAAACACAGGGAAAGTTTAAGTTTTTCCAGCAGCTCTGATGCAGAAGCTGCAAACAGGTGCTTCCCTCATCCCCAGCACCTCTTGGATCAGTGGGAGGCCCAGCAGGCCAAAGGCTCCACTGAGAGCAGAAATAAATCCCAGCTGAGACTTTGCACCTGGTTTTCCATGCAGCAGGATCACAGAGGATGCTGCAAGCTGACCCAGACCAGAGGAACTGCGTGACAGCCCCCTGCAATGGTGGAGATGGCTCCCTCCTGGATCCACGCTGCATCCAAACCCTCCTTCCAACACTCAGGAAGAAGAAAAGGACCCTCAAGTGGGTGTGAAGGTTTGTGCTGCCAGAGTGTAAATGAGAATCAGGCCTGACAGCCTTTAAACAGCACACAGCAGTGCAGAACCAGAGGGGAAGGCTGTCCAACTGAAATACCAGGGATTTAGGCAACCAGAAATTTGGAAGCAATGAAACAACTGGTGGGACTGAGGCGAGGACTGATGCTAGTGTATCTGCCAGCTCCAAAAATAAGCAGCAATAACGAAAAAGCCATGACCCACAGCTGAAACTGCGAGTTTCTAAACCTTAATCCTGACCAGTTAATTTGGTTTATTAACTCTGCAAGCATATTCTGGTCACCAGTTTGAGCTTTGCCCCCAAAATATGAGATCTAGAGCCAGGCTTTGTTGGGACCAGGGGCTCCTGGGTAGTTGTCACCTGCCTGAGGTCCCGACACACAAACCACAGCTCCCAGGATGATCAGGAGTGTTGGGCCCTTTGTGGGAATGAGATTCTTGTGGAAGCCATTCCCACCTTGCAACCCCACTTCCCAGAAGGCAGAATGCCACCTAGTGAGCTCTTCTTCCTCATCCTCTTCCTTCTCCTCCTCCCTGCAGCCCCCCAAGCCTCCCAACCCTGCCCCACCACAGGGGCACCCACAGCAACTATCCTGTCTCCTCGTTCCTGTTACAGTTCTGGCAGCAGCTCCCAAATTTGCTTGCTCACCTGCAGGCTTCCATCGCTGCAGGAGTCACTGCTGCTTGCCTGGGAGCTGCTCCTGCTCCATGATGCCCATTTTGGATCAGCTTGCTCAGTGCCCATGGCACAGAGCAGGGCACCTCACACATCCAGGACACAGGCCAAGGAAGCAGGCACAGCAGAGCCATGGGAGCCCTTTCAAGTTCCATCCCTGCTGATCCCAATTCCATAGGAGGGTTTTGGCAGGCAGAAACAAGATCATGGAAGGGACACGAGCTGCTTTGTGAGGCCTCATCTGATGTAACCACTGCATTCTTGATGTGGATTCTTGGTGCTAATCACAGGCTGGCAGTAGTTGGAATAGAGGTTTACCTACTCTCCCCAAAACCAAATTCCTGCAGGCATGTGAGGAATCTCCCTATTTTTTTCCCTCCCCCAAACCCAACATAAAGAGAACAGGTCTCACTGTATTTTATTTCTGGAAGCTGGAGAGATTATTGAAGCCATCCTTCACAAGGAAGAAGCAAGCTCAGCCAAATTACAGGGATCCCTCCTCTCCTGAGAGGCCTGAGTATAACAGAGATCCAAAAAATGCCTCAGTGAATATGTCTGAAAATAATAAAAAATTCCAACCAGTCATTCACCCTTGTCCATGATGTGGCATCATAATGGAGCAAATAATGGAGCACCAGGGAAGTAAAATCAGCATTTAACAGGGTCTTATTCCTAGGAAATATGCTGGACAAGCAGGGAAAGGAGGCAAGGTGGAAGATGCTTGGAAACCCAAGCACAGCCAAGGCAGCAGATCCAGGCTCAGCTGACCTTGCTGCTGTTGCTGTAAAAGGGGAATGACACCTTGCACAGGTAATTACAGCCACTTAAACCCTCATTTGCATTCCACACAATGCAGCCAAGGAATAAGCATAATTACCTCCTTGTCTGGAGCTGCTGCCTGGTTAACCTCCCACCAGCCCCAGTTAAAATGATTACTATTTAAAAACCTTAAATCCACTGCTAGATCCAGGGTTTAGCAATTCCCCAGTGGATCCTCACCATGCCCAGTTTTGTTGTGGATGACCAGCAAAACATCCCACAGCCCAAACATCCAAATAATCTGATTTACAAGAGCATGTAGGATACAGGACAAGGGGGAATGGCTTCAAACTGACAGAGAGTAGGGTGAGAGTGGATATTAGGAAAAAAATTTTTACTTTGAGGGTGAGGAGACCCTGGCACAGTTGCCCAGAGAAGCTGTGGCTGCTCCTGGATTCCTGAAAGTGTCCAAGGCCCTGTTGGGCATTGGGGCTTGGAGCAACCAGGGACAGTGGAAAGTGTCCCTGCCCATGGCAGGGGTGGCACTGGATGATTTTTAAGATCCCTTTCAACCCAAACCATTTTAGGATTCTTAGAAAAAAGGGGTCAAACCAAGAGCAAAGAAAGGTAAAAAATAATTTTAAAAATGGCTATGTGAGAAAGCTTCCTGGGAGGAAACCAACCTATACCTTCTGTTGACTAAGAAAAAGGGAGTTTTGCAATTTTCTTGGGATAATTCTCTGACTGTTCCTAAGTCTAACCAGGACTGATGCACATCAAGAGCCCCACTGGCAGTTACTGGGACAAAGCAAAGTGATGGGAACTTTCCATCCCAACTTTCTTGTGCTGATGCAAGTCGGTGCAAGACCACTGGAGCTGGTGGAGGTTGTGTCTATTTATATCCCTGGAGGCTCTGGCTGATGAATCACTCCCTTGCTGTGGCTGGAAAATACTGCCTCACCGGGAAAATCCCGCTGCCAGTGACACAAAATCTCAATGGTGAGGCAAAAGAGCTCCCTTCCAGCTCCAGAGCAAATCCACTTCAAATTAGGCGGGGCACTGTTCCCTCAGCAATGAGAGCTCACTCCAGCCCCTCCATGGCTGCTCAGCCCAATCGAGGCTGTCAAAACATTTCTTATGGGGTCTTTCCTACTGGTGTTTCTTTTCTCTCTGCCTCCCCTTCCTCCAGGCCCTTATCTGCCTGCACATGCTCTGCCTCAGGAGAGAACGACCATAACAAACCCTGATTTATGGCCCACTTGGAAAACGCGATGACGTCCAGGGCTCCGTTTGAATTCCTTCACGTTTGCAAAGTTTAAATGTTGTCCCTGGAGCTGCCAAGGAGTCCAGAGCAGGAAGTCAGCAGAAAGAAAAAAAGAAAAAGGAAGATAAGGGGGCTGCTGGGGCTGGGACAAATCCCCTGCCCTGTGTTTTGTTTTTGTGCCTTCTCACGGTTTAAAACTGAAGTAGAAAGGCTCTTCTTCAGCTTCTTGCTCCCCTTTTCCTTATCCAAAAAAAAGGCAGCCTCAAGCAGAAGTGATTGTTTCCTTAATGAAAATTAAGCTAAGGGAAGGAAGGCACCTGAAGCACAGTTTGCTTTTAATATTGAGTCTGTTTTTTAAATTAAATTGGTAACCATTCCAGAGCCTTGGTTACATCACATCTCCAAGCAGGCTGAAAATACCCAGGGATTGGGAACTGCATCTGCCCTTGCACTGGTGAGGTGCAGTGGGAACCTTTGGGGAAATCAGCCCTGCACACAATTTCTCCTTCTCCTCAAGGGAAGAGCTGACACATGGGGCACCTGCACCCCACAGATCCTGCCTCACCAGGCCAGGAGAAAGGAGACATCCCTTGGATTCACCACAAAATGATATCAGGGTGATGATATCAGCTCATTTCCCAGCAAGCAAAGCTGTTAAAAAGTCACCAAAATTAGCTCTGAAAGTAAGTTTGTGGAATTTATTGCACGACCCTCATGTGACAGAAAAACTCATCTTTTGTCACTCTTTTGCACTCAAATAACAAAACTGCAGCTCTGTACTCAGCAGGAGCTTGGTCTGGGCCATTTTGCCAGGTTGGGACAGTCAAGTGTCTCTGCTTTCATCTGGTGGTCGGGGAATTTTAGAAGGTGGAGGGGTCTTTTCTGAGGGTGCAGTGTGTGGGCACTGGGCCCTTTCCCAGTGCAAACCAAATGATAACTTGACCTGGAGCTGGCATATCCAGTGCACTCATATTGAGGCATTTATGTATCTGTGAGCAGACCATAAACCACAGAATTTCCCACATTTACCCTGCTCTCCCAGCCCTGCTAATCTTTGTCATTATTAGTCCATATATTGTCTACTTAAATTACTAAGCAGCTCTAATTAACTCTTAAGCAAACAACTGCACATACACCTATTATCACAGTCTGGTGAAAAATAAAAAAAATTCTTTCAACTAAAATTCTTTTTAAAAGAAAAGGGATAATGTCTTTCCAGTACTAAAGGAAAGTGAGGTCCTAGGAAACCATGGCACAAAAAAAAAAAAAAAAGGGAAAAACCAAGCAGGAAACCTAGGAAACCATGGCACAAAAAAAAAAAAAAGGGAAAAACCAAGCAGGAAAATTGACAGTCTTCAGCAGAGGAGTGCAGTTTGCCTTCTGCACATACTGCAGAAAAATATTGAATATCCAACTGAAATTACTGAATCCAGAGGGGAAAAGGAACCTCCAGCGTGCTCCTGTTTTCCAGGAGTTCAGGGTTCAAGAACATGAGATTTGTTGACTCCCCCAAATGATTTTGGGAGCTGAGGGGTTTGGGGATCATTTAGATGTAAAATTCTGCCTTGGTCAGCCCTGTGGATGTGCAGACACGGTGATCAGTACAGGATCCACAAATGCAAATCCTCGGTGTGCTTGAAAGGTTGGTTCTATATTGAGCCTTTTGCTATCATAAAAATGATTTAACAACTGTCACACACACTTGGTGGCCACTTGCCACTCGATGCAAGAGATTACCAGAGGTACACAGACAGATAAAACTGGTCTCAAGAAGTTTTCCACCAGCATTCCCCCTCTGAAAATCAGAGGGAAGTACAAAAAAAAAAAAAAAAAAAAAAAAAAAAAAAAAAAAAAAAAAAAAAAAAAAAAAAAAAAAAAAAAAAAAAAAAAAAAAAAAAAAAAAAGCGAAGCACGAAGCGCTTTTTGGTACAAAGTTTTCTTTGGAGAGCAGATTGTTTGCAGAGAGATGAAAAGCATCGCAAACACGCTGACAATTTGTGAATATGCATCCGTACACATATTTCCAGCCGTGCTCACGCAGCCTTCCCTTCCAGCTCCCTTGCAGGTCTGATGAATCACAGGCTGCAAACAGCCCCACTCAGGCAATAGTCACGCTGAGTGGCTCATGACTAACCCCCGAGCAGGAGTTTATTCACAAAGTGTATGCAAATAGCAAACACATCTGTAAGCAGCGGCAGCAGCACTTTACTCCAGGATAATTTGCAAACAAGAAAAGGGGTTAAGTCTGTCACGCTGATTGCTTACAGAAAGTAGATCACTCAGCCTTAGTCATTTGCATCTCTTTCTGGATTGCAAATCCTCCTGGCACAGAATACAGCAGGCCCTTTCATTTGTTTTCCTGCTCCTCGTCCTCCAGATGTTCAAGTCAGACTTGTTTTCTGCAGTTGTTTTTCTTTTTTTTTTTTTTTAGGACTTCTCAGGCAGATAATGAAACCTACTACACTCAGTACTTTGCAATAGTCAAGCTCTGAAAACTCAAATATATATTTATTACTTCCAGTTGTCAATCACATAAATGCTTTAAGCTTGTCCAAAGAAGGAATTCATAGAAAGATATCATAGAATGGCTTGGGCTGGAAGGAACCTTAAAAATCATCTCATCTCACTCCTTCCACTATCCCAGGTTGCTCCAAGCTCCATCCAGCCTAACCTTGAACACTTTCATGGATGGGGCATCCACAATTTCCCTGGACAACTTGTTCCAGGACCTCACCACCCCCATAGTAAAGCATTTCATCCTAATTTCTAATCTAAATCTACCCTCTTTCCATTTGAAATTGTGAATATTTGAGTATTCTGCTTCAGCAGCAACACAGGGTAAATACTGAAATTCATCTGCAGAATGAAACAACAAACCAAATTGTTTCTCAGCAGCACAATTATTCAATAGGCTCATGTTCAGTGGGCCCTGTGAAAAGGCCTATGCTCAGACTTGAGAAAAGCAGCTGTACCCAAAAAACCCCTTCCAACGGGTCAGAATCAAAACCAGAAATACCCATCCTCAATGCCCCATGAGTAAATAAGTGTTTAAATATCCTACTTGATGCACTATTGTCCACAGCACTCCACCACTGGAGCCCCAAATTTCAGAAACACCAGTTCTAATATCACCTCACAGAAAGGCAAGCTCTTAAAACTCCTTTCCTTTGGGTCTGGAATGTGACAGCTGCAGTGCTTCAATAAGGGGTTAATTCAGGCAGAGATTTAGCTCAGAGCTGCTGTGCTGAGCTCCTGGAAAACAGAAAGTGTGGTGGGAGGATCCTCCACCCCCAGCAAGGAGCAGGTGAGTGAGCAACAGGCACTAAATCTGTACTAGGTGTGGGTAAAATGGGTAAGTCAGAGCGCTGGAAGGCTGAGTGCATCCCCACTCCTTTGGCTGCCTCTCGTGACTGCTGAGGTGCCACCTCTTGTTTTGCAGCTTATGCAATCTTCAGATTCTGTCAGATGATGTCTGACTGCTCAGCCTGCTCCTGGTACTGCTCCATGACACCTTTCCTGATGTTTTCTCAATGCTTAACTTCAGCATTTCTGAGTTACAGGCTGCCTGTCCACGTGCTATCCAAATTCAGGCTCCGTGTTCTCCTGTACTATGAAAAGTGAATTTTTGGGAGCACATTTGCACTTCACTCTTTGATTGAAATCTGCTCTCCAGAGCATCTGTAGACAAAGAATGCCTCTACACACTGCTGTCCATCCCATGATTTATTTTGCAGGAAGTTGTCCTTTTCCCTGGATTTGGGATGTTACCAGGAACAAGAAGGGAGTCACTCTAAAGACTTGCTATGAATATTCTGTCTATTTTTTAATTCAAGTTCCTCATCTTGCCAATATCACAAATGAATGGCTGAGAGCTTCCTTTGATGCTAACTTGGTTAATAATCCCAAGGCTGAATGGGATAAACAATTCCCATATAATTCCCATCACCTCTGACTCCATCATCACTATCCAACGCCTTGGGGTCACAGAGGATGAGGTTTCCAGGTAGAAGGTCATGGAAAGCCTGTTCTCCTGATCCCCCTCACTAGATTTCATTTCAGAGATTTGGGAATAGCAGGTTAATGCCTGACAGCTACAGCAGCCAGCTGGCAGTTTTTCTGGCTTTAGGGAACAGGGATAAAGGCTACATCCAACTTTCAGGATGCCCTAAAAATATTCAGGCTGGTGTGAGCAAGAGCTGCTGCCTCATCTCACTGACCCTTTCCTAGTAGCATCTTAAAAAATAAGCAATTGTGATCCAGGGAGCTTCCTTCTCCTCCAACAAAGACACACTTTTAATTACCAACGACTAAATAAAGCCATTTTCACTCATTTCAACCACCAGAACATGTAGATAATGTAACACATACTCATAAATAACCTGGCAATGGAGACACAAGGAGAGGCAGATGCTGAGAGCAGACATGGGTGTATTTCCCTTGGAAAGTGTGCTACATCCTTACCACAAGGTAAATCCTATATTATGCAGCCCAAAAGTGGCAATAAAAGGGCTGTATATGTACTAAACTTTGTGTATGACAGGCTTATAAAAAATCAGAAGTATTATGAGCAGGGTGTTTATTTTCTGCTTCTCCAAAAATGTAACTGTTGATATTCCTGGTCCACTGACATAAACAGCTTTTCCTACTTCTCTTCATTCCAGACTGGTTTGAGTATTTGGAAATTATTTTGGACTTGTATGATGTAGCCAGTTAGACCTGATGATTTTAGTACTTCTCTGAACTTCTTCCTAACTAGAATCAAACAGCACTTAGAACATCCAGTGCCACCTCTGGCATGGTCAGGGACACCTCCCACTGTCCCAGGCTGCTCCAGCCCCAGTGTCCAACCTGGCCTTGGGATCCAGGGGCAGCCACAGCTGCTCTGGGCACCACCCTCACAGGGAAGAATTTTTTTTCCCCCCAATATCTCATCTAACCATTTCCTCTTTCAGCTTAAGGTCATTCCCCCTTGTCCTGTCCCTGCAGCCCTTGGGAATTGTCTCTCTCCAGGTTTCCTGCAGCTCCTTCAGGCCCTGCAAGGCCACCCTGAGCTCAGCCCAAAGCTTCTCCTGTCCAGGCTGGACAATCCCAGCTGTGCCAGCCTTTCCTCCCAGCAGAGCTGCTCCAGCCCTCTGCTCATCCCCATGAAATCCTTGCTCAGGAGAGCTACAACCACGCCCTGTGTCCGGGGTAGTGATGGGGAGATGGGATGGAAAATGCAGGACCCAACAACTCCAAACCTCCCTTTGCTCTCTGCCAGCCTCTGTGCCAGGGAATTTGCTGGAGCAGCCGGGCTGGCCGTGGGGACACTCAGGAACCTGAGCCCCGGGCTCTGCTCGGCATCTGCTCCTGCAGACAGCCTGGTTCTGTCACCGAGCAACCGAGAGACGCCGGTAATTTAGGAAACGACCAACCATTTGTGTGTGTCTGGGAAAACACATCCGGGAAAGGTTAAATCTGTCTTTGTAGCAGGATAAAAGAAACGGGAGAGAACGTCGAGCTGGGTGTGGTGCCGCTGGAAGGAGACCGGGGCCCCGGTTGTGGTAAAAGATGCTGCCATGTAAAATCTCGTGTCACAGCCTGCAATGCGCTTTTTTGTCCCTATCACGTCACAGTAAAGTCTGGAGGTTGGGGTTGGTTTGTTTGTTGCTTTTTTTTTTTTCTTCTCTCTCTTAAATTTAAATCCAAAGAATTCTGGAAGTAAATTTCTTCAGATTCCTCACTTGATGGATTGTTTGGGAGTTGATACAGAAATAAAGCACCTGAAAAAGTGGTGGCTCTCTGTTTTCCTTGTGTTCAGGGGCAGTCACTCACCTCATGCTTGTTTTTAATAGGAAAAATCTCATCTCTGACCTGAAGTTCTCCTAGAAGACTCTGGTCAGTGAGGAGCAGCTAATGTTTCAGGCACCAGCAAAGCACAGTGGATACAAGCACTGCCTAAACAGTGGTTCTGTTCCCACAAGAATTCAGAGCAAACCCATCTAGCAGAGATGGAGATGGATCACTAAACAACTAAAGTCCTCTCTGGAGGGCAGGGAAAAGGTGATTTGTGCAGCTGCAGGATGGGATTTCTGTGTGACCACAGCCCAGAGCAGAGCCAAGCTCACACCTGGGCTGTTCCCCAGGTAAAAATACACAGGTGTCCACCTGTGAGCCTGCTGGACTCACTTCCTTGCAAGCAATTCATCTGCACATATTTTAAACAAGGAAATAAAACGTGCAGCTGAAGGCACGGGGGTGGATGTGGCAAGATGCAAGACAGATTCACCACGGGGCAGATTATTCTTGTCAAACCTGGCATCTGATTTTCTAGAGATCAGATCTGTGATAAACTTTTCCTCTCTCAGTTCCAAAAGCGCTGCAGGGCAAGGTATGGGTTTACCTGGAGGAGGAGGAGGAGGCTGAGATGGGCAAAACTAAAGGGATGAGGCCTCAGGCAGTGGGGAGAAGAAGCAGCAACAGAGGCTCCTTCCCCAGGATGGTTTCCAAAGCTGATCTGACTCAATAATTTTCCTCACAGCCTTGGCTCAGAACGTCAGCATGTGCTAATAAAATTTGCTGATGTCACGAAACTGGGAAGCAGCTTCAATTCAGAATGTTAGAGCATGTTACAGTAAGACCTCATGATCCAAAGCAGCAGAAAAGGGAGGAAATTCAATAGTGCAAGGTAATGCCTTTGGGAACTACTTATTTTCTTTTTCCAAGCAAGGAATTCATCACCTGGCAGCAGCAGAGCTTTTTCCCCTGAGGAAAGGGCAGCTAGGAATGATAACATGCTACAGATGTGAAGTGGGAACTTCAGCTTCCAAAGAGGTGCCTCTGTTAGGGATGCCCTAGGGAGGGTTGAAGTAATGCCACTAAGATTTCCTTTGCAACTGCAGGTACAATTCTTGCTTCCAGTTCCCAGCATGAACCCCCAAGGGACAAAAAAAAAAAAAGGGTGGAGAAGGGTTTCCAGGATAATCAGAAGAGAAAAGTCTGCATCACCAGAATACTTTGGCTAAGAAACTTTGCCTTGGGAAAAGAGCAGAATTAAAACTCAAAAGGGGGTGTGAGAGAAAGGCATGGAGCTGTTTCAGAGGATGTTTGGGGTGGAGATCAGGTAAAAGTTCTTCCCTCAGAGGGTGCTGGCACTGCCCAGGCTCCCCAGGGAATGGGCACAGCCCTGAGGCTGCCACAGCTCCAGGAGCCTTTGGATAGCACTGCCAGGGATGCCCAGGCTGGGATTGTTGGGGGTCTGGGCAGGGACAGGAGTTGCTCTGGATGATCCCTGGGCGTCCCTTCCAGCTCAGGATATTCTGCAATCCTATAATTCTGTAATTTAGGTGTTCTGTGCAAGTGTGCTGGGCACAAACACTTGGGAAGAGCTGCCAGGATAATAAGAACATATGGATACACACTGGCCATCCATTTATTTAGGCTGTAAATGAGATAAAGTGTTTAAATCACTGGGATAGCCAGATTTAGGAAAAAGGCTTCCTATGGGATCACAGAGTCAAATAATCCACCCACACTTTGGTGAGTTAGAAAAGAGAGGATGTACCTGGACCAGGTGATGCAACAATTCTTTTTTAATTCTTTCCTCTGTCCTAGCTGACTCTTTCTCAGTGCTATCCATCAATAACATAAGTGATAAAACATGGAGCTTTGAAGCTCCTACTTCTTCTCTGCTTTCAAAAGATAATTGAAGGCATTTGCAAGCCTACACCCTACACCCTGCCTGCAGAGGACTGCAGAGTGTGGACTCATGTTTCTGAGTATAAATTAGCACACAGGGAATGAAAGTGAGAATTCAAAGGCAGGTCCAAACCATTTGAACTGAAGAAAAAAAATCTGACTACATCAAGGTCTTTAAAAAAAACCTATTGAAAAACCTGGGAGTAGTAAAGACTTCAAATACTTTTATTTTGCATGCTGTCCTTGGTCTTTTTTCACAACAAATTTTGAGCACAAGAGCCTTTTTTCCGTTCACCACTGAGTCACCTGCAAGAGGCTCAGAAGTTGTTTCCCACTTGTCTGTTTGCATTGCTGTGGTTCCACAGAGCCCTACAGGTGCACAGTGGTGATAATAGATATGTAAACAAGTTTTAGAAAAATTTCCCCGTGGATTCACAAAAGCTTGAGTGTCTTGGCCTGGCAGCTTGGCAGGAAAAGCATTTTTCCTTGTGTAGCATTCATTTTTTTTTATGCCTACAGCACTGTCCAACAAGAGGGAACTGCACCGTTTTTCATTCTTTGGCAGTGTTCTATTTAAAATAATTACAGTCAATTATAATCACTCAACAACTGGGACTTCCTGCCCTAAAAGCTCTTTGTTTATAAGTCATCACCCACCTCGCTATTAGTGAATTCTCCAGTAATCCAGTGTATTTGAGGACTATATGGAATGGCATGACTAATGCCTCCCGCTCATGTTTTCCCACTTTCCTGGTAAATCAGGAACAAGAAGCAGCCAGAGCATCTCCACCTGAGCACTGTCCAGCTCAGGGGCTCCTCTTTCTAAATTGCATTTTCTGCAGCCTGCCCTGCTTTCCTCGCATCCAGCCCCACCCTGCCCCTGCCCCTCTGCAGTCTTGCGAAAACTGAAAAGAAGCCAGTTTCAGTTTTCCTTCCCTCCCCCAAAATTCCCTCTCTTTCATCCTGGGCTGAGTCATCTCGGAAGACTTTCCTACACCCCTACAGCAGCCTCCAGCCCCGCTCTGCTCGCACTCGCACCTTGCCAGCCCTCCAGCACTGCAGGCACTGCAGCTTTTGAATGGATGAGCCAAAGGCTCCTTGGAGCACATTCTTATTCATGCTCCTCACTCGGCTTCCCTGGAAGCAAGCCCTGCCTCATCCCCGCGGATCTTGGTGCTGGAGATCAGAGCCCAGAACAAGAAGCACTCAACAAAGTCCCCGGGGAATACCTCAGGTGTATCTTCACACCGAGCCTTACATCACCTCCCGACAAGCACCTTCCTGACTCTAATTCCAAGCTCAAAGCCAAGCTTTCAAAAAAAGTTTTAACTCAGAACGATTTTTTGTTGTTGTTGCTGCCTTATCAACATCACATGCAACCCCCACTTCGTTGATTGTGTTGATTTTATAGAAAAAAAAACAAAACAACAACTTGTTTTATGCTATGGTGAGAGCCAGAGCTTATGTGGGTAGGCAGACAGAGGGACCCGTCATTTCCCAGATATTAAACCATTTTTTCCTACTCATTCCAGTGCTCCACAGAGCTGCAACTGAATTCCTGCTGCTTTTCTCCCTCTGAAATGTCTCTGTCTCCCTGCCACTGAAGTGAAGAGGATGAGAGCAGCCAGGAGAGCAAGAGTGCAGTGACTGTGCCAACAGGAACATGGCCAGAGGGGTAAAGTTGTCTCATCCTTTTTGATCCTTTTGAGACAGCCAAACAACACCTCTCCTGTCCCTGAAGTGGTGTGGGGAGGGTGGAGGGCAGACTTTTCTTGAAGGGTTCTTTAGCTGGCCTGTAAAGGAGACCTGTCTTATTAATACTTTCCTTAAATGCTCTGCAGCAGCACTGAAAAAAAAAAAAAAACCAAAACAAACAAAACAAACCAACAAAAACCTCACCTTTTATTCCACACATAGCCGCCTTCAAAGAAAGATGGTTTGTGGAAAGAGGAAATGGCTTTTCTTAGGTTCCCTAACACAGCTGGAAAACACAGGTGAGGTTTTGGGCACAGAGCCCTTTTTATGGCTTCTTTCTCCTATAATTGCTTTAGGATGTGTAACGGATGTACAGCACACCTACAGCCAAAAAAAAAAGAAAAATTCCCTTTGAGAATATTAGCGTGGCTGTGAGCTTTTCAGCAGGACCACCCTTTCCACTTCTCTGCTAGTCTTCTGCTGAAATTAGGAACTGCTTAATTACAGCCTGCTTGGATGGTGCAGGTCAGCTGAACAGTGCCAGGGGAGTGTGGGCACTGCCCCAGCCCGGCCTACAAAGCAAAGAATAAGGGGCATAAAGGGATGGTTTTCCCCATCCAACCTCCTCAGTCCCTTTATAGACTCTCCAGGTTGAAATAATTAACAAATCATTCTCAGACTCATCTTACAAAGCAAAGAAAGGAGCCTCAAAATCTTCCAGAGGTGGTTCCTAATGCAAGCAGAGAAACAGAATTAACATCTTGGCTTTCTATTTGAATATTTCATCTGAAATATTCTGAAAACAAGTAAATCTGTTGAATTAAGCTGAGGAACGAAACACACTGAAGCCCTTCAAAAACACTCTGGGGAAACAATGGCACTTGCAGTGACTTTCCTCCAGCACATCAAGGAGGAGGGAACAAAGGGCCGATTGACGCCTGAAGAATGGGATTCTTGTTCCTTTATTTCCTACACGTACCCACCCAAACGGGAGCGAGCCCTTCCTCCAAACAACACCAGGCCGTGGATGTCTCAGCTGATGTGTCTGTGCCACCAGGCAGGAACACAAAGTACTTTACCCAATTAACAAGCACTGAGCCAGCAGCTGTAACCCCTTGGCAAGAACGAAGGGGTTGGGGATGGGTTAAGCCAAATTTGCATTTAGGTGTAAGGACGTGGTTCTGACTTGTCTCCGCGTTTGAAACCTCATTAATTTTCCTTTTGATTCATTCATTCAGTTACCTGCTAACACGTACCTGGCTGCATGCTGAAACTTGACCTCCAAGGGTGTTCAAAGCCCAGACAGGAGTGCTGGTTTGATCAACATGTCCTTAAACAACAAATTTCCAGTAAGAAGAGAGATTTCTGCGAGATGACCGTGGCAGGAGCTGCTGTGATGTCCTCCAGTGACGGCTGTACAACTTGGCCATAAATCACCACCCCACAAAGGCTCTTTTCCAGGGCAGGGCTTCACCTCTGGCTGCTCACTGAAGCTGCTCCATCCTTCAGGAGTTTCCAGGAGGAAAACATCAAACGTGTGATCACCACCAGCAACTGCTGCTGCTTTTGTGATGAATTGGGACAGGAACTTTCTGCGTGATGCCTGACACAGTGGTGGCCTAGCCCAAACCTACTCGATAATAAACTGCAGCTGCAGCTCCAGGAATCCTGGATACCCTCATTTCTGCACTCTGCCCATGGTTTCCAGCCTGATGGGTAAATCTAGTGGAAAAGTAAAAGCAAATGAAAGCAGAAAAACAGACAGCTACCTCTGAAGTAATTCCTTCACTTCCCTCCGTGTTATTGTGATTTGCTGTGGAACTCTTTCCACCAAAATGCTCGAAGAACCTTTTAACAGAAACTTCAGATTAATAGGAGAGATCATGGCAGCATTGGCTTCCTCACAGCTGGCCTTTGGTTTCTGAGACATTGATTTTTGCTCTCTTCACACTGAAATAAAAAATCAGTTGTCACAACTCAGGGATCCCTATGGGCTTTCTTGCAACATGAGCAAAGCCAACCAAGGTTATGTTTGCCTAGGCACACGAGCAGCTAACACTCAGTTACTAACTTGGAATGGCCATTCATCAGCCCACTGGAGACATCAATTTATCTGAGCTAATGTCCCTTAGCAGCCAACAGAAAGGAGGAGAAAAATCCAGGGGATTTCACCTTACCCTAAGACAGAAAGCAAAAAATTAGGCCAGTTGACTCATGCCCAAATCACACCCATTTCTCCTGCTGCCAGTAAAGGCAGCCTTGGGTGATGGAGAGAGCCCAGGTAGGTGAGTCAAATCCACCCCCACCTGGGAGCCCTCAGCCACCTGGTCCAACCCCTGCCCCCAGCTGGCTGTGAAAGGAGAATGTTCTCATCCCTTCTCACACTTCATAAAGGGCTGCAGAGGGTCTTCACTTCCCAAAGGGAACATTCCCACACCTGCAAGAGTTGTGTGGAGAGATTTCCTACCCAGCTCTTGCCCCTCTGCCAGCCCCACTGTCTATGGTCAAGCTTGGCCACTGGGAGAAGCCTCCAAGGAGCAGAAATGTCTGAGATGGAAATGTACCTGGTGTACAAATGTACCTGGTGGCATGGAGCCAGGTTCCCCTGCAGCCTGGGGCTTGGCAGGCTGTCCCCAGCCCTTGGAGGGATGCAGCAACCTAGAGAGGATGTCCACACTCACTCCATGCATGTCTCAGCTCTGCCAAGGAGATGTTTGGGTGTGCACACTCACGCTATTCATTAATGTAGGCAAACAAATACTGTACGTGAGCCAGAGACCCATAAATGTGAAGCTTCTCAGTAAAATAGGTGGGACTTCAGCTAAGAGCAAGCAGGGGAAGGAGGGGGGGATATCACCCAGCAAGCACAGGCACCACCATGACCACTCAGCACGGAAAAGGAAAAAATAGCTGCTGCGTAGTTCGGAAATATAAAAATAGTCTGGCTGTTCCCTTACCCTTTCCTTTCAGTCATCACTCCACTGCAGCCCCAGGGTTTGTTTGGCTCAGTTGCTATGGGGAGGCTGTGGCTGCCAGGCCCTGCTGGGGAACAGAGTCCTGCTGCTCCCTGAGCACAAGGAAGTGGCTCTGTGACAGCCCCAGCCTGGCTTTCTCCCTGTCCCTCTGAGTGCCTGACCCGGGGCCTCCTGGTGCAGTGAGGCATCAGCACATCTTCCCTTCCCTCATTTTCTGCCCTTTTAGGAGAGCTGTGGTGGCTGGGCACAAGGCTGTTGGGCTGCCCATGTCACCCCATGAAATCCCTGTCACCACCACAGAACTCATGGAAGAATGTGCACATGGCAAACCCGGGTACCCTGGGAAACACCCTGGACCAAATTCTGCTGCCTCAGGCCGTGAGTGTGCTGGAACAGTGACCCTGCAGAGCCAGGGAAAGCAGAGCAGGGAATGGCTCCTGTCCCCCTCCCCACACTCAGGGGGCTGTGGGCTCAGCACAGCAGCCAGCATGTCCCCAGGAGCAGTGCCAGCTCTGCAGGCTGGTGAAGTGGTGGCACTTGCAGCCCTCACCAGCCCTGCAGGAGCACAAACACCTCTCACACGTCCCTGATAACGAGTGTCTGCAGGCAAGGGCTTGTGGCATCCTCTTTTCTGTTTTGGCTCTGCTCAGGGTTGACTCCTAGGACACAGCACTCTCCTTTCCACACTCCCTCATCCCTCCCCAGCCCCTCCCGACCATCCCGTGCCCCAAATCACCGTGCTGGCAGGGTGACAGATGTGACAGCCCACTCAGGTTAGCCAAAAACCCTCTCCCCCCAGTGCCACTGGTCAGCAGGGCCATGCTTTATGAAGTGCCTGTGGTCCCTCACCTCCTCATAAATGCATTTTGGCACCCCCTGTATTTGCAAGCCTAAACATTCCAGCCTGCAATAAACCTGTCGTGCTGGCCCCATAAGTGTCTGAGCACCCTATTTCCCTTTCCTGAATGCTCAAACATGCTGCTGGGAACCTAAAGGCTCCACATTTTTCTAACACCTTCTGTGTTTGCAGCAGTGGGCAGACATTCATTGCCGTCTCCCAACAGCTCAGTGAGGGAGGCAAGCGAAAATTATTCTCTTTTCTTGGGTGGGAAGACTGAAACAAAGTGAATGATACCTTGGGAAGGCTGACCTGGAACAGAGACTAAGCAGAGTTAACAGAATAAGGCAGATATTTATTAAAAGGCCTTTAGGGTATACCTTGGGCAGTACAAGAGCCTGGGCCAGGGCTACACCCAAGGTGGACCCAAAATGGTCACAAAAGGGTCACAAAATGGACAAACAGTCATGAGATCTCACACTTTTATAAGTTTTGGTCCATATACATTTTGAGGTTTGATTGTCCAATTACAGCTTCAGGTTATGAAGTCTCATCCTTCTTGTTTCCTCTCTTCAGCCCACCCTTGTTTGTGCTTTTGGGCCTGGAAACTTGTACTCATTGTCCTTGGTCTGCAGCAGGAAAAGGATTTATTTTGTCTCCTTGCTCTGTGAAGAGAGCTTACTAGCACTTAATATGAGGCCCAGAACTACACACCTAGGCAGCACAGAATCTGAAAAACATGAAAGCTAAAACTTTCAGCAGCTTGTCTGGGACCACAGGGCTGAGCCTGGTAGCTCCTGAGCCTCCTTTCCCTTTTTGAGAGCTCTGTGTTTGCTCATAACCCACCTCACACCTGGAGCCCATCCCTGCTGCTGGCAGAGGCGTTTGCTCTCCATGAGCTTGGCTGCCAGGGCAGAGTAACTTGTGAGCAGAGCATGAGTAAGAAATGTTTCCTGCCAGGGACTTGGGTTAGGGCTGCTTTTTCACAACCCATGGTGTGGAAACACCCAGCTTTTCAGAGCACCCTCGACCTTCTGTGTGGCTGGGCTGGAAGTGCTGCAGCTCAGCTTTTTGAAACGTGAGTGTGAAAAAGGGGAGAGGACTCTGCAGAGCTCGTGGGTGGTTTGGCTGCCATGAGGGGCAGGAGGGGGATTTACAACCTCCCCATCTCCAGTCCTGTGCTCCTCCAGCCCTGCCTCAAGTGGATCTAGCCCCAAAAGCCAGGCCTTTGCTTGCTGTTTCACTGAATAAATGGGGTTTTGCATTTGAGTTTCCTGTCCATTTGAATTTTTAATTGACATTGCCTAAGGATAAAGTACCAGCTGAGTCAAAGAAAGAAGAAAGCTGCAGTTGCTGTCCCACCTCTTCTTGCACACTTCCATTCATTTCTGAGCTCTGTGATCTCAAACACCAAACCCTGAGTATCTCCAGCCATGCTGATAAGGCCATCAAAGGGAAGCCTGGCTGTAAAGGAGTACTCTGACTTTCCCTAATGGCTCTCAGTCGGGAAAAAAGAACAACTTCATTGTTTTTCTGTCGGGAACAGCGTTTATACAAGCTGGCAAAAGACCTAAGCTCCCATTCCTGGCAAACCCCCTGGCAGCTGAGCTGGCACAGGTGAGCAGAGGCCAGCTGGCACAAGGTGTGCCCTCCAGCAGCACCAGAGCTTCCCTGCCAGGCTCAGAATTCCAAGCACTTTACAGCTGGAAACTCTGAACAGGCCACACTTCCATGGCTTTCTAGGTATTATTTTGTCTTTATTCTTTTTCAATCCAAAAGCTTGGTTTGAATGTATGGTCAAGGAACTTTTTATTTCTTTAATGAGCAACAATCCCACTTTTCCTCACATCACTCTCCTGTAGTTCCACTCAGCTGTCAGACACAGGTTTTGGACACATGGCTGCAGCCCTGTCCATGAAAACTGAAAGGATAATACACCCAAGTACACTAGAAAGTTTTTCAGGAATTCTGGTGGATCAGCAGAAATTTGATTGCATATCTATGCCACAGGTATCAAAAGTACCTGTGCTGGAGTTCAGGGTTTCAGATCCCAGGGCATATTATCTAGGCTGGGGAACTGGTTCAAGTTATTGGTTTTACAGCCTGCCTGTAACTATGGAGAGCAATTTAAATCATTACATCCACAAAGAGCTGGAAAACTCAGGTGGCTGGGAGAAAGGGGAATGGGAAGGCGTGGCAACACTGCTGGAAAAGAGATTAACTGGGGAAATGGGCCAGAAGTGACTGGGAGACACTCTTGGCTGCTGAGGGATCTTTGCTGACTGGGCACCTCAAACACCTCCCCCTGGGCAGCCTCAGCACTGAGTGGGCACCTCAGGTGTGCTGCCCATCCATTAACCTTTTCCCCACCTGGTTCCTCTCTGGGAATTGTGGTGGTGAGTGCTTGGGCAGGGCTCTGTCCACCCTTCCCCCTCCAAGGCTGGGCCTTGACAGGCATTAAGTTATTTATGGAAAACTGGGCAAATAAGTAAAAGATCTGGATGCAAGAAAAGTGGGAAGGATGAGGTGGATGTTGAAGAAACCTGGGGTAAAACCTAGCTAAGGTGGTTCCTGCTCTGCACCACTTCCCAAAAAACCACAGCAGCAGGCTGTAGGCAGCCCCCACAGGCACCATCCACCCGGGAAGCCACTGAGAGGGAGGGGAGCAGTAAATAATCCATGAGGAGCAGTGGTTGGCATTGCAGCTGTGCTGTCCAAGGCCAGGAGAGCTTTCCTTGCCTGGCCATTTCCCCTGCAGTGGCAGGGATGAGAGGAAGGGGACACTGGCCTGGCCAAGGTCACCTGAGTTACAACCCTGGGCAGTGCCAGCACCTCCTCTGCCAAGAGAAAGGCACTAGGTCCATTCAGTGGAAAAGATGAGGGTTTATAGTAGAAATCTCTGTTTAGAGCAGCATTAGTCATCTGCTGTGGGTATGATTCAGGGCCAAAGTTAGCTGACCAAATTCCCTATATAGTCAAGAGAGAGACCAAGAAAATTCCCCTATATAGTCAAGAGAGACCAACAAGTGCCTCTGCTACACACCTGAAGTCAAACAGAGTCAATCCTACCACTGTGGACAGAGTGGTATTTTAGTTTCTGGCTGCAGTGAGGGTTTTTTTGTGGAATCTGTAAAAGTAAACCAACCTTTTAATACTTCATCAAAGCGGTTTTCCTTTTTCAGCCACCAGCGGGAGGTATCACACGTGTGTTGCTGGTATGCACTGCCCCACCAATAAACTGCACTATTTTGGCTACACTTGCCAGCTGTTCTTGAAGCTTTCCTTGAGAATCAGTCCAAAAAACACCTCAGGAGCAGCATTTCTGTCCCCCACCTCCACAGCAGGGCTGGCAAGGAGTGCTGCAGGGCAGATCACAGAGAAGGGATTTTCAAAGGCCTTGGAAATCTGATGGAAATACTTAGAAATAAAAATAGTGGGGTGAGGAGAGAGAAAAAAAAGCACAAGAGCCCTCTAAGAACTCAGGGCATGGCAAATTATTGGAATGAGGGAAACCCTGGGCAGTCACAGTCACTGCACAGGTGAAGGCAGCCAGAGCCTGGGAGATAATAGGACTTAGGATTAGTGAAACACAAATGACTGAACCAAAAATATATCTGCAGGGACAGGGGTCATTCACTGCCAACTGCCAAGGAGCTGTGTAGGAAAGAGTTCCTATCTTTAGTCACCCATCATCTGAGGAGGCAGAGAAAATGATGCAGTGAGGCAGCAGTGCTGAAAAAGAGTAAACACCATAAAAAGTTCATCCATGAGGGAGGAAGGGGCAGGCCAGCTATCCTAACACTGGTGAAACAACAGGCTATCCAATCCCTGAGCACTCCTACAGTTATAAAGAGCACAGCCAGAAGTGTGATGCCAGTTTTCTAACCAGATTTCCAAATTCCCTTTTCATGTCCCCCCATTAATCACTTTGCCTTCATAATATACTTCAAATTCTGATTTTTCTCCTCCCCAAGTCACCATTAACCCCACTTCCCCCCAGCTGAAGGTGTTTGCCTGTTTATGTCAGCTTTAACAGTGCCACCATGACTCTCTACCCTTGGAATAACCAACAGCAGCTCTATTTCCATCGGCGCTTTCGTGACTCAAAGTGATGCAATCTCTCAGTTAGCATCCATCAATTGTTCTCAAGCTGTTCCCTGGGACTATTTGCTGTTGGCAACAGAGTTTTGCAGGTCACATAATGTTGTGTGCCATTGTTTCCATTTCCTGGCTGGAGGAAAAGGCAAGTGGATCCAGTGCTAATATTAACACAGATTTTTCCATTTGTTTTTGCAGATCCTGGTACCTGCAGTTTTGGTGGCATTAAGGCTCAGCTGGCCAAGCTCAGGACTGGCACATGCAAGTACAAGGCAAGAACAGATCAGCAAATTTCCTTAATTATGCACACAAATACGAGTGGATTTTTGGTTTAATACTCTTTGCCCAGTTCTCTATCACAACTGTTACCCTGTTTTCCTATATTTGTGTTCCCTTTCTTTGTTCAGCTTCATTTCATGGTGGTTTCCTTTTCTTCCCATATTCCCAAGATCTCCTCTATTCATTCCGCTACCTAGTGAGCTTTTCTCCTTCCTGACATGATTTATCCTTGGCAACCCTTAGAGCAAATACTCTCTATTATAAAATCTGTTACTACTTGAAATCTAATCTCCTGTTCGGCAAAGTTTATTTAGGATGGGTCTGGCTTTTCCCCAGGGATTTGCTTTGCACGCTTTTTTTTTAGCAAAACATTTTAACCTGTTGGGAAAGACCTCAGCTGAAAATTCCCTCTAAAACAGGGACAGCAGCCACATCAATGAAATCAGAGGTTGCAAAGGAAGAAAATTGTTGTTGAAAGGAGGAAAGAAAACGTATTTCACTGTCCATTCTGCTTTTGCATCAGAAGGGACATCAGGTGTGGAATGAAACCTGATTAACCTGGTAAAATGGGCAAACTTCCCTGGATATTCCCTATTAAAAAAATAGTGGAGGGGAATCTTAAGAGTTAAACATCACTATAGAGGAAATATCTCCTTTTCTTAGGGGAAGAGGTGTGACTTGCAGAATGAATGCCCTTCAGATAAACACCTTGGGATGATCAGCCTGCCCTGTTCCTTCCTGCCATGCCCTGCCTCCGCAGAGTTGCATTTTCTGCCCATTCAGCAAGTGAGAGCTTGTGGGCACCCTCTTCCTCCTTCAAATGAGACACTCTCCAAACAACCCGAGCGGGCAAACAAACCCCTGGTGTTGTGATATCAAAGGAGCAAGATCTGCACGCACACCAGTAAAAAACCGTGTTGTGAAACACCCAATGTTGACACACACCAGCTGAAGAAACACACATCCACCAAATGGAAGGAAATCAAAATGGAATTACCCAACACTGTTATCTCCCTGTTCATTCAGCTGTGTTCCTACCCAATTTTCTACCAATTCAGTTACTGTGAGACTCAATGCAGATACGTACTCTATTTATAGCTCCTTTCTGGATTTTAGAGCTTGCTAAAATAGGTGTAGTAAAATAATAGTCTGGTTTAAGCACAGCTTTCATAGCCTTACTGCACAGTCACGTTGAAATAATGCCTGGGGATAATACAACATCATCTCTTTACATCTTTTATTATCTTCTATTATGGCAAATTCAACACATGGAGATATATAATAGACCTAATAATAGAAATCAGGAACCCGAGACTGCAATGCAAATCCCCGAGCTCAGTAACATGATAGGAACTTAGAAGATGCAAATTTGCTTATTTGTTGGGGCAGGCAGTCTGCCCACGAGCAGGGAGGCAGGCAGGGCTGCCAGACCCACACCAACATTCCCAGTCCAACCACAGCTTCCTGCATGACCTTGTTCCAGTCACTTAATCCCCTAGATCTGTTTACAGTGGGTAAAAGGAGAGTGCATGCTTTCCCTATCGCGGGGTGAGTATGAAGGCAAAATCCCTTAATTAGCATCAGGAATGAGAAGGGTTTGAGGGCTCTGACAAACTCTCACTGGATTTTAAATACTTATTTCACTCTTGTGTCTGCAGGAGTGGATGGGTGGACTTGTGGTCAGGCAGAGCCTCGGGTCTCAGGGTGTGGTCACACACGCTGCCCTGGCTGGACCTGCCGTGGATTTAGAGGTGATCTTGCCTCTATAAAGGTGACTTTTCAAACCGGGCGAGTTGTGCCTGTGCAGGCACAGAGTTCGAGGAGAGCGCTTGGAGGGTTTGGGATGCGCGGCGCTGGAATGAACAGTGATTAGTGAAACTGCTGCGCCATCTATGCCCAGACACGGCTCGTGTTTCCAGCCCCGAAAGGGCACAGCGAGATATTTCCCATCACAGCTCAGCTCTCAGCCAGAGCTGTCCCTGCACTGACCACAGCCATGGAGCACTGGGGGGTGACACCCGTGTGGGGCACCTTCACAGAATCAAATAATCACAGAATCCTTTATCTTGTAAAAGATCCCCAAGATCATCCAGTCCAAAGCTCCACTTTGTCCCCAGCCCAGAGCACTGAGTGCCACCTCCACCTGCAGGGATGGGCACTCCAAAGCTCCCTGGGCAGCCCCTGCCAAGGCCTGAGCCCCCTTTCCATGGGGAAATTCCTGCTGCTGGCCCAGCTGAGCCTGCCCTGGCCCAGCCTGAGGCCGTTCC
>VZUI01011461.1:0-20341 GCA_013401135.1 Cettia cetti | reverse complement strand
CGCCGCCTGCCCCTGGGGGGGGCGGGCTCGGGGCGGGCTCGGGGCGGGGCTGCGGCCCCGCCGGGGGGCGGGACAAGGGCCGGGCTCGCCCTCCGCGCTCTCGGGGCGAGGGGTGAGAGCCTGGGCCGAGGGTGCCGCTCGTCCTCGCTCACTGTGGGCGGGATCTGCCATATACGGGGCCTTTTCCTCTCCCTTCTTCGTTTGATGTGACACCCTTTTTTCCTCCCTTTGCAGTGTAGGCTTTTCGGTGCCTGTGAGGGCAAGGAGGAGGCGAGGATCCTATGCCCTGGCTCCTGCTTCCTGGTTTGGTTCCTTAAGTGAGGATGCCCAGCAAGATGCCAGAGCCAGCGGAGATGATAAAGACATCCCCAAGCCACGTCTGGCCAGAGAAATTAATAAAGAAATAGAAGCAAATTAAAAATTTGCCATGACCTTCCCATTTTAAAATGCAGCGGGTTGTTGGTTTTGCACGGTGACCCACCTTTCAGGGCCTTTGGGAAGAATTTAGGACTCTTTCAAGTGCCCAGAGATATACAGAACACCCAGAGAAGTCTGCAAGATATAACACAGGAACAAAAGAAAGACCCCAAACCCTCTGGGGCGTAAGGACACACAAGACATTTTACGCATCACTTGGCCCTAGATAGCTGTGGTTCGGCACCAAATCGAGTCCTTAATGGCCTTGTGACTTGCCATGCTGTGACAGCCAGCCTTGCTTTAGTTGAACAAGCCTACTGCTGAACTTCACTAGCTTCTCTGTGACTTGTTGAGGAAATGGGAAGTTTGATATTTGGCAATTAATAGTTGAAGTACCCCTGTAGGTTTGCTAGTGCTCAAAGATTCAGCTTCAAGCAGGAAGCAAACACTCCATCCAAGTATGGCATTGTTCAGTCAGTAGTGACTCCAGCTGCATGTGACCTCTGCTCTCAAACACTCCCCTTTTCTATTTTGAACATTTTTATTACTCTTGTGTAATTAGAAGTTGCTATAGAAAGTATCACAAGTGGTTTGTGAACGTAGGGACAGTAGATCTGGGCTGTTTGAGAGGCTTTTGTAAATACGCTTAAGCCTTAACAAGAAATGAGAGGAATGTTTTTTCGCAAGCTTCACCTTTCCATCCTGTCTATTTTTAGACATCTGATTCACCTCATCACAGAAATTAATCTCCCTAAAATCCTACATAGTAAGAGATGAGTAGCTCCAGGAAAAATTCAGAGGGAATTAGGATAACTGTAGTATCTCTGGTGGCTTAGGCCAATGTGTAAAATTGGAGAGATCAAACCCGAGTAAGGTACCCTTACCTTAAAATTTCAACCTGTGCATTAAAAAGTTGTTTCTATTTAATTTTGTCTATGTTATCTTCAGATTTTTGCCAGCAGCACTAGAATCCCTGCTTCTTGGCCTTCAGGGATGTTGGAAAAATAAAGGCAAAGTGTGAGTGTACAGGCCATATGGAGACAAAGATTTTTTTTAATATATTTGTGGTTAAATGTAAGAAAGTATTATTATGACTTTAGTGTGCTTCAGCTGTCAGAATCCTTGAATGGCTTGGGTTGGAAGGAGCCTTTAAAGGTCATCTAGTTCCACTCCTCTGCAATGAGCAGGGACATCTGAAGACCAGGTTTTACCAAGTGTTCAAGTCTATAAATCTTTATGCTCTGAAGACCTTTTTTTCTTGTTTCTTGAAGTCACTTGGAATGGGCTCTTGGGATAGCAGGGAGACACAAGAGACAGACAGAGACTGCCGAAGATAAGGAACTGTTTACAAGTAATAATTCAATAGACTGTAGCTAGGGAGGCATATGGCAGAGATGTATCAAGTCATGAAAGGCACAGAAAAAATGAACATAGAAGGGCTTTTTTTCTTATAGAAGACCTAGAGGGCATTGAACACAGTTGTCATGTAGAAGACTAAAAAAAAAGTTCTTAGATGAAAATAAAGTGCCTTAAATTGTGAAACTCTGGATATTAAGGACATTAAAAGTTTAGATTAGGCCAAATGCTTGGATTTCTTTTCCATAAATATGTCTATTAACAGTTACTAAATACCCAGATACCTCTGGTTCAAAAAGTCCCTGAACCACACTGCTTGAAGCTGTGTGCAATTGCTGAGGAAGATACATTATATGATTGCTTTGTACTGACATTCTTCCTTAGGCAACTGTTGTTAACTGCTGTTTTAGGTGAGATACTGAGTTAAAAATGCCCTTGAAATGACTTTATGGAGCTGTTCTTATTAATTTTCTTTTTCTTCAAAGCTTATGTTATATTCCACCTGATTGTACTGAATTATGTTTGAGGCATAGGGGAAATCCCTTAGCTATTTTTGTTTGTTTGTTTTTGGTTTATTTTGTATCTTAGTTTTGGATGGTTTTATGTGTTCTTCACTTTAGTGAAGAGTGACTTCTCATAAAAAAGCTCAAATTTTCCAGAGTTTGTGATTTTTCATTGAGTTGCATAACACAGTTATGTTAGAGGAAGTATTTAGCTGGAGCTAAGTGGCAGAGGAGGGGAAAATAGAATTTGCTGAGAGCTCTTCAGAAGTATGGATACAACCATCTTCTCAGATTTAGTTTTATTATTTTTTTGGGGGAAAAGCCCCCATTAATATAATTTATAAGCAGCTGTGGTAATTCTTTCACAATAACTATTCCTACAGTAATGAAACACATTTTTTCTTGGTTAGGTAGCCACTCCCTCAGCAGACATAAATTCCCAGGAAATGGAGCATAGATGACAAGTGATCTACCAAGAAACTGACTTTGGAACAAGTCAAATATATTAGGATTGCAAACAACAACAACAACAACAAAAATCAGAACTTAAATTTTGATTATTTTGTAATTCCATATGTATTTCAAATTATAAGGATTCTTTTTTTTTTTTTTTTTAGATCTGTAGATTTTGCCTGGGGTTTTGAAGAGTGTTTCTACTCATGCATTTTCAGCATCACCTCTGGCCCCTGTGCCTCATCTCTGTTCCAGTTCCACAGTTCTGATAGAACAGCTGAATGAGCCATTCTCTGGGTATCTGAACAAAGAACAGATTGGGCTGACAGAACCTTGTCTTCTTCTTTTAGCTTGTTTATTTTCCACAGCAGTGCTAACAATCTCAAAGGTGATATATGGGTTACAAAGCCTGTGTGTGTTCAGTTGATTCCCTTTACAGCAGTATTACTTCATCACTGTGGCAGAGTTTACCCAGCTTGCCTGATTGCAAGATGTGTAAATAATTCAGCTGATGAGTCACAAAAGTGATTAGAATGTCACTGGTTTTTTCTGTGTTGGGCTTATGAACATAGGCCCTGGTAAGAGACATTTTACTGCAGCAATACATTGTTCAAAAAGCTTTTATTTAGTTTGTGACGAGCTGCAGCATGAATGTATCTTCAGGTTGCAATTTGGTTTGTAATTAGATCAGCATTCCCACAAAAAGCAGTCTGTACTTCTCTCTCCTTGAATACTTGTTCTTGCATCTGAAAAGCACTATGGTACATGAAACAAAAGCTTATCTGTAGTCCTATAGAGAATTGATGCAACTGGAAGTTCATTTTTCAGTGAGATTAGTGATATTCTATGGGTTCACTGAACAGGGGACCAAATACTTGAGCTGGCACAGCAGAGGAGGAATTGTACCCCAGGGGCTTTTGTTTGTCTGTTTGTTTGTTTTCTCAGTTGCAAGACCAGCTTTAAATGTCTGTTGGCTTCCTATGAAGCCTTCAGGGCACTGTTGAAGTCATGTGAGAGGGTATGCCTGAGATCTTCCTTAAGAGATGTATGAGTACTTTCTTGAAGTATGAAGTGATTATATACCTACAGGGAGCAGATCTGCTGAATAAGGACATGCACCTTCATATAGTCTCTTAAGAGTGTATTCAGATTGTAATAAAATGGTTTCTACAGCTATCTTCTTAAAAATATTAATAATGCTGTTTTACAGAGCAAAATGTGCAACTATGAGTTCAGACTATTTCTCAAGGTCAGATACAGAAAATTAGATCTTCCAGGTCAATAAATAACCTATGGTGAAACAGAACTCTTAGAGATGCTAATAATTAGAAGTGGGAAGTATCATAAACAACCTAGCTCCAGTCCTGCAAATACATAGATAGCAGATATTTGCAGAGATCAGAGCAGTGGGGTTTATTCAAGGTTTTTGTGGGTTTGCTATAAATGCAACAGCCCAATTTCAACTTTCAGGCAAACCCTGGGATTAAATCAGAGATCGGCTGTTAAATAGCATTAATAAATTTGGACATGATCAGCTGAATACTGCTGGGACAGTTAAAGAAAGTCAGTCTTAGCTGATGTGGGCCTTTGCTGCCATGGAAGTAAGATTTGCAGCCACAGTGAATTTTTGCTTGCAAAGAGGTAGCCTAGAGGAAAATAAAGGAGCGGTTCAGTGTCTCTGCTGTGGGTGGTGGTAGCAGCTGATTTTCCTTGATTTTCATTGCACAGTACTCAAGTGACCGCACACAATATTTAGGGAATAAACGTACTTTTCAGAAGAGTCTCTGCATAATTACTCAATTATCTTGTGGTTACACTAAGAGATGAAAATACTAGTCTCATCAAAAAAGGCATACAGTGAAAATTCTTGCTTTCTGACCTACATGTTTTACTGACCTAAAGTTTTTGGGTTTTTTTTAAAGAATAGTTGAGAATAGCTTTATGTGCACTGATATGCAGAATGGTTAATAGTACTGAATTTCAATCAAATTGAATTATAGTCTACTGTTAGATTTACTGTAATGCTACTATGACCAAAATGAAAATCTGGCAGTGCATAAACAGCTGTTAACATTTAGTCTTCTCTAATATTTCAAAAAATAGAGAATAATGAATTTTCTAATATATCATGTGATACTAAACTGATCACTCCTAGCAGGGCTAACTAATTTATTTTGAAAAGCTTTGGACATATTTAGACAAAGACTAATTGTTAAAAGCAGCATTTCTTCAATGGCGGGGCTGATTTGATTTCTGGCTGAGCAGTGTTGCATAAAAAACTGACAGAGTGTTCAAGAAAAATAGTATCTGGGGCCTTGGCATAGGGTATTGCTCAGATCTTCCAAACAGGCTGGTTGGTTGCAGTCTGGGTAGCGACAGGAGTTGCTGGGTCAGGGGAGACTCCCTTGGCCGCTTCTCTGCTCAATTCTCACATGCCAGCTGGATCCTAATCCTGTGTCACTACTTCAGCATGTGCATTATCCATTATTATCGGGTACTTTAAACTAAAACATCATGCTGTATTAGCTATGTGCAAAAAGACTGCCCTGTGTGTGACCATGTCTGTATTTACAAGAACAGTTTCTAAAATTTGCATGCATCCTACCTGCAAGCAAACCCATCAGTTCTGCAGCAGGAACAACCAGGAGGGTCTGAAAGGGCCAGATTCTTCACCCAGGAGGTTATGGGACAAATTTAGTCAAAGAAATTTGTCTTGGAACCAGCAGGAGCTGCTTAGGAGGAACCCTTAGGACTGTCTGAATTCCTCACCTGAAAATCTCTTGCAACAGTCATTCAGATGCTTTTATTGTGGAGGTGAGGAGGAGCCAAGTCTGTCACCTTGCCTTTGCTCAGCTGTGTGTTTCTTCTGTGCAGGGACTAGCTGAGGAATTCCTGGAGCACCCAGGAAGCTAATGAGTTTGGGGCAGTGAGTGTGCACACAGGGACACCCCTAAGACACAGGTACACCACAATTACAACTAAGGCAGCTTGTCTTTTATCCATATGTCTCACACTAAACTTAGATACCAAAGCTCTTGCCACAGCACCTCTATGATTGAAAACCTTGCAGAACAGCATCCGTCCAGCTGGGAAGTAAGATAGGCAGCTCATGATTTCCTGTGGGTCTGTCTTGAGGTTTAACTGGGCACAGGCTTTTCCTGGGAACATGGATATAATGCCATGCAGATCACGCTGTTTTAAATTGCTCTTGCTCTCTTGAGAAATTTCCAAGATTCTGCCCTTTTTCCCAGAATGAATTAATGTAATTATACTTAATTGCATGTCTTGTATTTATCATTGGCTTTTCTATATTAAGTCTTGCCTCAGTCATAGCTGGGCAAGAGAGACATTGTAGTGCTACAGTCACTTGGGGTAAGGTAAATGGGAGAATCACAAAACAACAGCCCAACCAAAGAAGGGTTCTGTTGCATTCCAGAAATTACTAACTCCACTTGATTTCAGCTATTGGTTTAACAAACTGACAAATAATGAAGACTTCCGTTGGCAAAAACTGCTAAAAATCAGCTAACATTTTAATGCCAAAGGATAGGATAATTATTTTCCCACACAACTGCTCTTATTTAGTCCATTTTCTAAATGGTGAGGGGACCAGACTTTCTGTTGGCATTTCACAATCTTTATCATATAATTTAACAGACTTTTTCAGTTGGACATCGGATCTGTTCCTTAATACTGTCTATTTCCTAGCTTGTCAACACTTCAACTTTTCTTTCCCCTGCTGCAGACTTGGATTTGGTTCAGAATGCCATATAACTACACAAAAACTAGTACTGAGATCTCAGGTATCTCTGTTCTATTTTCAATAAGAAGTGCTAATATAATTTGCTTCTTGGATCAACTTAAGTAATTCAAGAATCCAAATACCAAAACATCCTGCTGTGGCTTCGGTCTATCTTCCTCCCTCCATCACTTTAATTTAGAGCAATTAATGTATCTAATTATTGTCCAAGAATTTTGTGCAATACCAGTTCTACACCATTATTACAGCAAAGGAATCCCTTCTTCCATCACATGCAATATACAATTCCCAGCCTTATTTAAAAATGGGAATGTATCATTCCAGCACACATCCCCAAATTACCTCATCTGGAATTCTGACTGTAGCAAGTACTTATATCTTGCTCCTTTGAAGAAATTAGGATACAGAGAGGATACTGCTGATTACCCTGCTTAGTTTCACAATATATACTCACCTGTATCAACCAAAGCAGATAGCTATTGTTTTAGAAAGTTGTAGCTTTACAAGTCTTCCCATGAACACAGCATCCTTGCTTGTACTACTGAACTGTCATGTTGGGAATCTGGGAGTTTACAACAGTCTGCCTTTACATTTTAGACATTTTCGATACAACTGTGATCAAATCCTTATTCTGATTTACAAATAATTTCTTTCTAGGCAGTGGGTGACAGACTTTTTTATAGATGGATCATATATTGAGTGGGGATTTCCAGTTTCAACCTGATGTCCAAATTTCTGATATTCTCCTCCATGCCTTTGCCAATGGAAAAGGAAATCCTACCTTCTCCTACATTCTCCCTTATGTCCAGCCAGAGTTGTGCACTTTGGACAAGTGATAAGAGACACAACAGGCACAGTGGATGGACACAGACAATATTTTCAGGAAATGTAATAATAATTTAAAGCCATAGAGGAACCTTTAAGAGCTCAAGAAAACAAATTGATAGCACTCTGCCATTAGGAACTTGTGTTTATTTCTGTTAGAAAGATGTGACACCAGAGCCAGCAATAAACCACAGAAGATGTGTTAAAGTATTTCAGTAGAGGCTAGTATCAAGATGAAATATTGTAAAAAAAGCTGTAAGAAAAAATATTTTCCAGAACCAACCCAGGAATGATGACCAATTTTAGTTTGCTAATTTACAATAATGTTCAAACAAATCTAGGCTTATGTTATGACAGATTATACAGGAACTTCTGCAGCCCCTTATGCTATCTTTGGGGTCCTACAAAAATAGTGAGGTGTCACCTGAGATACTGTCTTCTAAAAAATGGTTCCTGGAGGGCTGCTGTGGACTTCTGGACCCAGAAAACTGACTTGCCCATGCTAGGAAAGCAGGAAAAGGACCCTGAAATTCTTAGGGAATGAAGCCGTCCATGAAACAAAGACAGTTATGATGTACAGAAAGGCCCTTAGAAGAAAAGGACAATTTTCTAGCAACAGAAACTGTCAAAGGCAACCTTTCTTCTCTAGAAATGGTAATCTGCTTGGCTGACTGGAGAGTCAAAAGCTGCAGGGTTTTTGTATCCACACACAAGAAGCTCAGAGGCATATCTCAGCAAATCATGTTGTTTTCATGTCGTATGTCTTGTAAGACCTTTTTGAGTTCGTTTAGTGAGTTTCAAACCAAAAAGTGTTTGTGATATGTTTGAATCTTACCGTGAGTAGTGAAATTCACTCTGAGCAAATTCTCTTCTGCCAAGTGTTCAAGATCATCTATAGCAGCTCTAAGTAGATTAGTGCTGAGAGCCTGAGAGAATTACAGCTCCCAGAGGACTTCTCAAGCAAGGCATGCAGGCATCAGCCACCAAGATTAGTGGTTCTCAGGGTTCTCATAACGCCTTGGCTAATTAAGGTGCAGCCACACAGCGTTTGAAAGTGTACATGCAGACTAACTGGGACTGCTGCAGCTTAATGAACGATGAGCTCTGCAACAGCTGACACGAGAACTGCTGAAAGCACCCCCAGCATCTCAGCTTAGCCACAGCACCAGAAACCTCCTGTTGTGGCTGCCAGTGTCCCAGTGTGCCACCAAGCTTGCAGAGCCAGCTCTTTCCCAGTTGTTCAGCTGACTCTCCCAAGCATTTGCAAGGGAAATGTCCTCGCCCGTGCAGCTGTGGAGGTCAACAGCATTTGGTCAGAGTTGCAGGTAACAAGTTAGATCTGAATGTGTCCCCACCACAAGCCCAACAAAGAGGAGAAAGGTGAATATATTTTTTTGATGGCTGGGCTTGTGTTCTCAAGGCCTTCCCTGGGAGATGTATAATTGAATCAAACAGAATAGGCAGCAACAGAAGGCAGCTAAATCTGTGTAATCTCACTTACCTGAAGCTGCACTGTAGACAGTACATGCCCTCCACCAAGCCCATTTTGTGAGAATTCAATTCCTTGTCAGCTGCTTTCTGAGATGACAGCTTTGCCAGGAAATTCAACCTGTCTACAGAACACCATAGCAAAACAGTAGAAAGTATGGGGAATGAAAGAGAGAGTATAATGGAACTGATAAAGGAGCCTGGTATCTTAGGCCTGACCAAGCAGAAACCATGGGAGAGAGTGACACAGGTAAAGGCTCCCTGGGGTAGAAGTGACCAAGAAACACATTGTGAAACTTTGTAATGATTACCAAGTGACTGATGTCATAAAGAATGTACAACCAATGAGAAATTGTTACCAAAACCAGAATCCTATATAAGTGCCATACAAGAAAAACCCTATATAAACACCTTGTATGCTCAATAAATGGGACTTCTGATCAGAACTTGAAATGTCCCCATCTCTCAATAGCCAATAGAAAGAACCTGAACTTTTTATTGCTGCTGACTTAATTAAACCAGTGAAATGATAGTAATTCATGGTGCTGAGTCTCTAGAGATAATACTAAACTATTTACATCTAACCCATAAACTAATGTAAATACCTTACTATCTGGCACTATTAATCTACTAAAATATTACCTCTTTTCCTTACTAATATCATTATCAGTTTCTGCATACATACATAGTCTAAAGCAGTGTGATCTTCAAAATCAATGGAAGTCAACTCCTTTTTGTGCTTCATTACCTTTTTTTCTTGCCATACTGTCTTTCTAAATGAATTAGGATGAAAGGACAAAGGAACAAACTTGGAAATGTTTTGAAACTTTTTTTTTTGCCTTGCTATTAAATGTTCTGTTTTTTTCTCCAAGCGCAGCATTTTTTAACAACTTCTACAACAGATAAACACAAACCATCTTAAAAAAATTTTGAAATTAACAGAATCTTTCTTATGCAAATTTCTCACTAAGTAAGAAAACAAAGGTATCAAAGTAAGGCTTCATGAAGAATCAACCTAGGACTGCCATCTTGCCCTTCTTCCACTCATACACTCCCATTGCCTCATTTGTGTTGGCAGTAGAGCAGAAGGCAGGTTAGCCACCTGGGGAGCTGAAAATTAAATAAGGAGAAAAGATGAATAGCAAAAGGAGCAATAAGACATGATCTCATCTCCTGGTAGCAGATTACATTTACATCTGCATAAGCCCATCAGAAAAATCACAGGCTGAAGCCTCTTGAGTAGTAGGTCACAAAGGGTCTGCAGTAACGCAAGATAGATGCAGCACCTCTTTTAGGAAACAACTTCTTTTTGACATAACTGCTAGTATTTATTTAAACTCCAGTGTGAATTTCTAAATGATCTAACACATTTGCTTGTAAAAATACATTGTGGCTTTGGCAGTAAAACTTGCAGGGTATCAATGGTTACAGACCCTCTGACTGGTGGAAGGGCTGTAATATGGGGTGATAAGATCACAGACTGGAGCACACCAAGCTTTGGTGCTGAAATGTCAGCCTTGGCAGTGATGGCTACACAGAGGCCATGGCATATACCTGGGAAGTGGTGCTGAGCACTTGGGTCAATGTCTGTCGTCCCCAAGACACATACTGCCTGGGCAGTACTTGCATGCTGTGTTTTCCAAGCTTGCTTATATTCCTCTGGGAGTTGTGGATGACAAGTAAAGCTTATTCAGATAGAGCTTTCATTACCTATTTTTCTCTTTGTTGGAACAGAAAGTAGGACAATGACCCTACTCTTGGAATTGCAGCTGTCTGGTCCCTCTCCTCAAAACAGTCAGTAACTTGTACCCTACAGCTCACCACAATTTCTACCACCCTGTTCTCAGCCTTTACAGCTCCTTGCAGCTGCAATACCCAGAAGACAAGGCCCCTATCCATACTGCCCAGCCTAATACCTGAGTGACCAAATTGACTCTTTGGAACACAGACAAAAAGCAGTTTTGAAAACAGTAAAAACTTCTTATCCTCCAGTGTACATCCATCTTGATGAATAATGATGCAGCAGTGGAACAAAAAACTTAACAGGAAAGCTTATGCTGCTTCTGAGGTGCACTACTGCTCAGTAGGTACATGAAGGGATAAGTAACATTACACACCTGATGAAACACACATCTGAACTCAAGTCCTGTGAAAAAAAAGAAGGGAAAAAACTTCCAAGATATTTGTTCCCAATGAGCACAAACGGGTGGCGTAGTTTTTTGGAATTCCAATATAAAAATAATGAGTCACTCCCACATTTTGGGAGAAACAGAGTTCTCTGCATCCCAGTATTTATGCCAACATCCAATCAGCCCCTAGGTTTATACCAGCTCACAGAAAGAGGAGGTCTGTCTGAGTGACAGCAAAGGAGGAAATTAACTCACTAAAGCAGAGATTGTTAAGATAATTTTTCCACCCCCTCAAATGAGAGTTGCGGTACTGAAAACTGCTTTTTACTGTGCCTACTCCACAAGAATAGTTCTCATACAAACTATTTCCCAAAACAGATAAAAACCCAGTCTCCTAGAATCCAGCTGAGAAGACTAGAAATTACGAGGAATTAACAGCAAGTCTCACTCTATTCCGCAAAATAATTCAGGTTTTGTGAAACTGAACAATGGTATTAGCATTTTTAACACTCAAAGGGTTTTTGTATCTTGCCCCTTAGCAATGGGGAAAGGCTCAGTAGGGAGTCACTGTAATGCTGCTGAGCTGCAGCAGCCAGGGGCAGCACACAACAAAAGTGAAGCATCAGGAACCACAACCATCCTTCCAGACTGCCTCAAGTCCCTGGGATGCCCAAGTGACTTTCACAGGTCAGGAGGCAGCATATTCTCCAGCTGACAGCACATCCTGCACAACAGATGGGAGGGCAGAAGTTTGACTGATCCCTCCTTTTCAGAAGGGTTGGTTTGGGGTTTTGTGATGCTTTAATTATTTTTTTTTTCACTCAAAGCAGGAGTCCTATAAAATTAGGCAGCTAAAATGCAGTATACACATTTTAAACCTGTTAAGGCATCTGAAATAGTCCGGTGATCAATATCAAGTCTTTAATATTCTAGTAGCTACTGTTTTCAACAAAATTAATCAAAATAAACCACATCTGTATGAGACTCTTTTATTAAAAATACGTATCTTTTGTTTCACATAAAAAGAACCAACACTTTACACAATTTAAAGAAGTTGGACCTCCAAAAATACAGGTTCCTGTAATCCCAGAGCACCCAACCTTTACTGCACAAGCTATAGATTAAAATCTTTTTGTTCAAGACCCCAAGTGCTCGTCCTGCACACAGCAGTGCCCAGGAAGGTGCAGCTGGTCAGAGGCAGGGGTGCTAAGCGCTCCCCAGAGGCTGTTCCCTGGCAGACACACCTGCAGGATACAAGTGTTCTCTCCCAGTCCAGGGAGGCCTGTCACTCCCCAGCCCTGGTGCTGGGCATGACGGCAACCTCAGCAAAAAAAAAAAAAAAAAAAAAGTTGGCGTGGCAACCGGCTCAAGTGTCACAGGTTGGCCATGTCTTTCTGTAACAGAGGAAATACAGCACAGCACTTCAGGGAATTTCACTTAGGATCCAGCAGAAACATATTAACAGCATTGATGAAAGAAAACCAGCCGTGCTTCGGTGACAGAACATGATGCAACAGTCTTTTTGCTAACTACAACCTACGCTGGAATCCAGTATCTTCTGGAGCCCCACTTTTCATAACTCACTCATCTCTGACTTTTGGAAAGACAATTTTCAAAGCAATGAGTTATCAGCTTAGGCAGCAGCAAATACTAATTAAAAGTTCTGTGCATAAAAATCAAAGTCAGAATACAAAAGAGCTGTCAGAAGCATCTGCTATTAAAGTGCACAGAAAACAACACTGGCTAAACTTATATTCTGATAGAAAGCAACAGTTTGCCAGGCTGTCATTCTCGTTCTGGAGATGCTGAAAATTCAGCTCCTTTTTAAGTCACTAAGAGACATATTCATCAGCTCTTAAAAATGATCAAAATGCTTTGCAAATTCAAGCTCAAAGAGCGTATCAGACGCTGACTGTAACATTTACTGGCCAACTTGTAACTGAAGCAAGGCACAACAAAGAAAAACACTGCAGCGATGTGGCAGCAAGAGGCATTAAATCACAAACCAGTGGCCCCTTTGCTTTGACCTTACAAGGCTTTAAAGGATATGGGCAGTTAAACCAGCATCAGTTGTTGGACAACCAGAATAACAGCAAAGCAAAGTTCAGTTTTGAAGAAAAAGAAAATTGGCTTGCATGTCATTTCCCACCCCATGTGTTTTAATCCCATGCAAGTCATGATCTAATTAAAAAAGATACTTCATACTTTCATACCTTGTAAACCTAAGAGAGTAGAAAACTCATGTTTAGGCCTTCGGAGGCACATCTCCTTACATATTCTTTATTGTCTACACTGTTAATTCCCTAAGACTGCTGTTCAATCAAGCACTGTCTTAAAGGCCTGTCACTTTACTGACTATACTGGGAATTATGATAGACATCAGCTTCCTCCCTCAGTTCACTGAAGTCAGAGATCTATCAGCTAAAACACAATCCCTCTTTACTGTTATTAAACAGATTTGAACAGAACAAGATTTGCCCAGTACAGTACTTCTTTCTATTTTTAACACCTGGAGGTGGAAACTAAATGGTTTTCAGGACTTTGGATTAATTTTCAGAACTGGAATTAAAGAACTTGATTTGATTTTTTTAGAGAAACAAATTTATTCTGGGATTAATGAAATGCAAATATGCACTAAGCTCCAGAAAGCCACCAATCAAAACAACTTTCCTTACTGGGATGACATCCTAGACATTAAGATCTCAATTTACCAAAACCTGAGAGAATCAAATGCTTGTCTTAATTACAGCTCTCTTCAACTCACTGTCATCAAATTTTCAAGTAATGTCAAAGCCCATATTGAAGAGCTTTGATCCTTAGGCTTCACCTGCTGCTCTGCATTTTAGAAGGCAAAAAGTGATTTAAAGACATCCAAGGCTGGGAATTTACAATCCCTCCTCATCCTTGTAGAGCTACAACGTGAAGCTCACAAGTTACTCAAAATCTCATTTTACAGAAAATAGGAATAGGGAACTTTCTGCATTTATGAGGTGGCAGCAGGGGAAATAACTGAAATTTAAAACAGCTGAATTTGAAAGGTGTTAAAGAAAAAGGCTGAAAAGGTTAAGTTTTAATCAGTAATGAAATAAACTACAGCATGAAAAATCCATCAACCATAAATATCAACTATGAAAAAAACACAAGCTTATTGTTCCTTGTATATACACTTAAAAAACATCTAGATTAAAAAATCTCTCCCTAGGGTTATAATTCCCTTTTAAGAGAGATGTTGTTATAGCTTGTATAGAGTGTTTCAAAACAATCTTTCATAAGTCTTCAGAATTCTTTATGATTTTCCTAACCCTTTTTGCAGTGAGTGACATTTCTCTCCAGAACTGAACACTTTATATCCTACCTGAAAATCCATTTTTAAGAAGGCCTTAAAATAAAACATTCAAGGTTCTAATCACAATTTTTAAATACTAATGTTTTTGTTTTAATCACAAAATAGATCTAGTGAATTTGCTAACTTAGTAAAAAACAGACTAGAAATAAAATTCACAAAAGATTTCTAGCCTCCAGTAATTCACAAAATGTTATTACAGCACAGAACAACATTCTTAGTTACATCCATTTCATTCCTTCTGATAGCTACTTTGAAAATAAAGGGTAATTTGGCACTAATTCTGTTACAGAAGTCCCTAAGCAAGTATCTCTTTGTGTGTACAGTGTAAAAGAACCGTGCACAGAACTGAATTAGTTTGCCAAACACCCTTTTCAGACATCACATATGACAATATGTGGGTCTGGATGAACAAGAAACTCAGTGAATCCCCTACACCCAGTTCCATTGCCTGCATCTGGGCAATACATGGGTGCAAGGGTCTTACAATGAGATGGGAATAGCTTATCAAATTTCAAAATGCTTTGACATCAGTAAGCAAAAGGATGGATGCATACAACTGTTAGTTTACTGTTCCAGCATTAGAAGCAACTTTGACTGTAGTGAGCTCAGAGTCAAAAAAATATAAAGAAAAAATAAAAAGGAAAGGCGGTCAGGAAGTAACAAACAGACCAGAACAGCAACAGACTTGCTGAACTTGCGCCTCCACGGCTCCGTGCCTTGGGAAACTTAACCTTGCAAAGGATTATGCTCAGTGCAGGGCAGCACAGAGAATCAAGCCTGCAATTTTCACGGCTTGAACGAGCACAAGAACTTGGCTTCCAAGGTTTTGTCTCCTTAAGATGAATGTGTCACAACAGGAATGTCAATTTCTACGGCAGAGAGGCGAGAACGTGTGGAGTAGGGCTGAGAGGCATAGCTGTGCATGCTGGGGGCATGGGAATACAGCGGCTGCCAGAAAGGAGAAGGGAGGCTTTTGCATGCACAGTACCACAGGAACAGCAGGATGGAAGTGAAAAACAGACCGCCAGCACTGGCAATGGCAATAAATACAGAGATGTCAAAGCTGAAGACGGGCTCGTATTTTCTGTTCAGATAATTGTTATAAAAAATGACCCAGATGGACGGAGTGAGACAAATGGCACAGGCAAGCAGGAACAAGAGGCCGGCCACAAGATGGCAGCCCGCACTGTTTACCAGGCACTTGGCCAGTTTGACGTTTGGCACGCTGGATACAAAGGCCGTGTTACACATGCCAATCATGCAGAGGAACAGAGCTGAGACAGCAGTAAACATACTCAGAGGAAGGGCAAACTGAAGAACACGCAAATCCAGCTGATCGACAGCCGTGTACCACTGTGGGTCATAGATCACACAGTCTCTGCTCCCATCGAAGCGTGCACACTTAATCCAGAGTCCAGTGTAAACGGTCACATTCCTCTCGTTCTTGTTGTATGTGTACAGTCTCATTTGCCTCCAGTTTGGAAGCAGAACTGCTGCAAGGAGCCCAGCTACTGAGGCTGTTCCACTGAGGAAGGCCAGTACGGTCGCTGCATGAACATCCCGGCAGCCCATATTTGCACACAGAGGTTGTTTCCTGCAATTAAAATGAAAAGTATAAAAGAAAACCAGGGATACAGGACTAACTAGAGTTGATTTGTGCCAGGTTAATAAACTAAGATGACAGCTAGTAGGCACTAACTCTGTGGCACCTTCTTTGTCTGACACACTTAAGATGGTGATAACACCACCACATTCATGCTTTAATGAAACGTCAGGTTATTTCACAGACTGTTATGACTTCTCAGCTGACAGACTGTGAAAGTTGCTGTGCTCAAGATGAAAAAGAAGCACATCTGAATGTGAGTCTACACAGCCATGATTTAAGCACAATTTAACTTCACCTGTCCTCAACTGGCAGCTCCCTGTCTTTAGCCCAGATACAGTATCAGACTGCACACACAGTCCTACCACGCTGCTGCATGAGTAAAAGGGAGTTGCTTAAAGTCTACACCATTAGACTGGCAAGGAATGCATAAGCAGGCAGTTATACACATTTTATATAGGCCAAACTGTTGACAAGAGCTGTGAGATAGTGGCGGAGGCTCTGCTGAGTAATTTACTATGAATTTTTCAACAGCAACCAACAATTCTGCCACACTACTCCTGCCTTTCAGAATCACTGTCCAAGCACACAAATAATTACAGAAAGCAGATGGCTTTTCAGCTTTCACATTTTCCACTTCAGAGCAAGTGTTAATACTGTTTCTTTTTCAATATAACCACTGTCTGCATACCTACTATAGCCTCTTGCCTGCAGAGATGCTGAGAAACAGTCTCAATGATGGGTCTTTACAAACAAAAACTAATTAAAAAAAGACTCAATTCAAGTTATCTCTTCTCTGCGTGCCCAAGATATTTTAAAGAAGCCTAATACATAACAGGCACTGAGCATTTACCCCACAGTGTACTTGAAGTGGGACATTAAGAATTATAGTGCCTAAAAATGAATAGACACCAAATTCTCACTGAGTGACATTCAGTTATAAACTCCTCCTGAAATTTCTTCCAAATTATTACACTGCACTGTGCGTATTTGTCAAATGTCCAAAGTCATAAACCAATTCTTAGGTACCAGAAGTTCTGCTTAATGCAAACACAAGTAACTGAGTATCTGTATCACAGAAAGGTTATAGACATGGTTGCAAATGAAAAGGCAACTGGATATGATCCCCCACTCTCCTTTTATACCTGCAAACATCCAATGACCATGGAGCTCCAGTTTTCAGATAAAGAATTCCCATGTATACTGAAAACACACTGAAAGCATTAGCAAGCCTTACAGCTAGCCAGTATTCTATTGATATATAGACAAGTAAATGAAGTTCAGTTTGTTTCCTAAGAAACCATTATTTTATGCCATCCAACCCTAAAGAACTGCACTGTAATATGGGCACTATTTAAGTGCTGATCACAGTCTTCTAAAGAAGCACTTTGGAAAGAAATAATGACAACCACATTTATGTTAATAACTACCTTATTTGTCAAAAAGACAGCACTATATTGTTGCTAGCACTATATTGTTGCTAGCTTGCCCATGCTCAGCTATCAATATAGTGCTGCCAAAAAGACAGCACTATATTGATAGCTGAGCATGGGCAAGCTTCTCTTCCCATGGCAGTGAACTATTCAGATAGCAGGTCATTAACAGGATAGCCCCTGGATAGGGGGACCAGAGAAGTATTTCCATTCAGGATTATTTTAATATGATGCTTAACCCTAGCTTCAGTAAGGTAAAAACAATCAACTTGCAAAAAAATGGAACTATAGCATATGAACTTCAGGGGTAAATCTAATACAGCATCAAATTTTGGTCTCAAGCTCGATGCTTTTGCCCTTCCATAAAGAGCTTGCCTTTACCTGGATAAAACTTCCATGAGGACAGGGCATACTCCAAGACAGAGTTATACGTGAACCAGCTGGAACAAACACGACTGACCATTTCCAGAAGCCTGCTGTTTCTGAAAATTCATTTGCAGGAGCAGATTACTGCAAGTAGACAAGCTAGCCACCACCCCTTCCACCAGGGGAGACCTATCCCATGTTGCAAATACTGCTGGCTTTAGGACTGTGATTATAGCTTCAGCTCCCCGATGAGGACACTAACAAAACAGGTGCTGTCTAATTAGATGGCTTCAGTGTACTTACCAGCAGTGTCCTCAGATCAAGAGAAACCTTAGCAACTTCTCTAAGCAGGAAAAAAGGTGTTACTGGATCTAAGAAACAGAACAAAGAAAGAGTCAACATTACATTTGTTTCATGCAATTTCAGCAACAGCATTTACAATGCAATTCAGGAATTAGGAATATCAGCTATGTTTGCACTGGGTCAACTCCATCACCTTCTACAATTTCCTCTTATTTAAAAAACAAAACTCAAACTACTCTCTTTTTTTTTCTTTCTTCAATTTTTCCCCCAGAGTCTCTCTATCTATTCATCTCAAAAGGGTGCAAAACCCCTGCTTTTTTATGGGTGTTCCAAGACACAGAATTTGCATCCTGAATTTTATGCTTTTAGCAAAAACAAAAAAAAAATCTGTAAGAAGTCATACAGAATGATTACTGCAGATGTTAGGTTCAAGGCTGCACTTAACAGCAGTGAGGAAAGGGTGCAATGATTATTTAAGGTCAGAAAACAAAGCACAAGCTCTAAATTGTTTATATATCTTGTGGGTTTCTAGTCCTTCCTGCCTTCTACACGAAAGGTTTCAAAGAAATTGGAGAAAAACAGGAAAGACTGGTAATGCCTTTTTAGTGGCTGTCCAGCTTTTCCAGAGGAAAAGATCCTCTTGTGGATTTTCTACACCCACATCTAAGTCCCAAGATCAAATCTGCAGGTCATAATAGGTAAATCACTTTAATACTGGACAGCATCAGACCCTCAAGTATGTCAGCATGCAACTGTTAAAAGTTACAATCTAAAGGCAAGTTTGTTAGGCTAACATCTGCAAAGACAGAGTTTATTCTAAACTATTCATATAAACTCCTGAAAAATTTTAAAATTCATATATGAATAGGCTCCATCACCTACAAAGACATCAAAGAAATTCTTCTATTAAACTATCTAGGCAAGAAAAAGACTTTCCAAACACAGTCATGAACCCCAATTTTTTCACTAAATGAGAAAGAGGGCTTCAGATTTGGAAACTCATTAACATGAATGCTATTGCATACAAGATTCAGAAATGCAGATGCACAGCTTGGAGCAGCAGCTTTGATCACTAACATTATTGACTAATTTTCAAGCTTTCTGTGCACTTTGCAGCTGAAGCCAAGATAAACACACAGACCTCCCTCAGCAGGTTCACACCCATGAGCAACCACAACATAATTAAGTAGAAAATTAGTACAGGCAAACAAAGCTGTCAAAGGGAGCTGTGCCCAGCCCAGAAGTCCCTCTCATTAAATGATGAAACAGACACAGAGCAGCTATTGAATATTCCCCAATATCCAACTCATTTCTGCAGACATAGGAGTTTATTTTGGTTTTCTCTTCCCCTCTTTAGTCCATCTGATTTTATTGTCTATCTCTGGTGGTGTTGAACAACTAGGCACCTCAGCCACTTCTCAACTAGCTGTCCAAGGGAAGAAAGCACACTTTGGCTAGATATAACCCTGCCTTGCCTTAGATTCTTGGCTTCAGCTTCTTCCATCCCAAGGATTTTTAAGGCTCTTATATTATATGATCCACAGAAGTTGCCAGTCCTAATAGCACCCCTTAATAAAGGACAGACACCCCAATTCTAAAGATCCATGTTGCTGTAACAAGCAACGTTGGCTGAATCTGGTCAAAAATTGGTAAAATTTAAAGGCCCAAAAGATAAAAAAAAAATGAAAGAAAGACGACAAAAAGGACATTTACTACAGACATAATTCAGAAATGAGTAAATACAGTTCTGTTCCCTTGCATGGCCTTAAGACCACGGTCTGGGAAGCACCACTGTTTTGTAAAGCCCTGGAGAAGTCACAGTATAATTTATCAGCACAATATAAACAAATTATTTATAAATAAATTATTTATAAATAAACGGTTGTCTAACTATCCACACAACAGCACGAGCAGTTTAAATTTTTTAATGAGTTCTGGGTACCTGGCCACCAGAAACTGGAGGCCTAAAGCTCGCCAGTTTCAAAGAACAGGTTCAGATCCAGCGCCACCACTTTTATTTTTTTTTTTCTTTTTTATATCCTGGGAATCAATCACGTTCTACAAAACTCCTTTTAAAATTCAATATAGATGTACAAGGTTAGCATTAACCATCCTAGCTAACAGATCAGGACTTCCAAGAAAAACTTGGAGCACAGGTTATTATTTTACCGACCGAAACGGAAAGAGCAGCTGACGCACGGAGAGAACACACAGCGCCCCCCCGGGAAGCACCGCCGGCCCCCGCCCAGGACAGCGCTCCGGGCCCGGCGGGGGAACCGGGCCGTGCCGCAGGGCGCGGCGCCGCTCACCTTGCCGCCGCGCAGAGGAGGCGCCATGGCCGCGCTGGGGCCGCGGAGAC
>VZUI01011417.1:0-17963 GCA_013401135.1 Cettia cetti | reverse complement strand
GATGGATGGATGGATGGATGGATGGATGGATGGATGGATGGATGGATGGATGGATGGATGGATGGATGGATGGATGGTGTATATGCATGCATAGTTAAGGAATGCTTCTATCACTAGCACAGAATTCAGCCCATGTATTTTACAATATAAAATAAGATGGTAAGAATCTCCCATGTGAGTGATGCTGAGTGTTCTCTTCAGGTACACAAAGGGTTGGCTGATAACAGCATTGATGAAATTAGATTTGGGCAGGTCACAGTATTATTTAATAGCAGGGAAAGAGCTGTTGTTCCATTATTTTACAGTTACACTCTAGGACAAACACATGCTGTAACCCAGAATAACCATTTCTCTTGGCATAAGAGCATGGGCTGATATGTTCCTACAGGTAAGATCAGGATGTAAGTGATGCAGATGACTAGCAAATTAAAAAAGGAAGAGGTAACAAACCAGCTAATTCCAGAATGAGATTAGGATGGATTAGTCTGTCTAGCTCAAATCCCTGCACAGCCAGGCTGGTTCTGTGTGTTTCTTCACCGTTGGTTCATGTGTTATCTTTCTCCCGAGTAACAAGTGATCAGACAAGAGGAAATGGCCTCAAGATGTGCCAGGAAAAGTTTAGGTTGGACATTAGGGAAAATTTCTTATGGAAAGGGTTGTCCATCCCTGACACAGGCTGCCCAGGGTAGTGATGGATTTCCCATCCCTAGAGAGATTTAAAAGCTGTGTGGATGCGGCACTTTGGGGACATGGTTCAGTGGTGGCCTTGGCAGTGCTGGGGGAACAGTTGGACTCAATGGGCTTAGATCCCATATGTTCTGTTAAGTGCTTGGCCACAGGTGCAGGCTGCATCCTCTGAAACACCAATTGGCAGTATCTCTAACCTAGGATTGAGCCTGATTTTTTGACTCTGAAGTGCTGCATTATGGAAGACAGACAAGAGAATAGATAATGGTTGCCCACGTGACCCAGTATGTTTTGGACTGGACACAGCAGTTAGGGAGAAGACCCACTGCCTGACTTCCCAGCAAGGTATGGGAAATCGGCGCCATGGGCACCGCAACGTGACAGCGTTCAAGCTGGGTTTCCCTTGGATGCTGCACTTGACAGCTTTGCCAGCTGGAGTGGTTTTTGGAATTGGAATGGGTGTATGATTTTCCCACTGTTGTGCTGTCCTGGGGTTGGCATACTTGAGAGTGCCTGAAGACACAGGAAGGACCAGTTTGTGGACTTGCAGCCTTCGCATTCATGAATTCCAGCACATAGGAGAAGGGCTGGAAGTTTGCCATCGTAGGGGAAAGTGCCCTGATACAGTGTGAGTGGAAAGCAGGACTATTCTCTCCTCTCTGTCCACTGGATGCTGGTTACTCTAGCTGGCGTCATAGAGCAGGGAGATGGAGATCCCTGTATGTTTTTGGGAAGAGTGGGGTAAACAGGGGTGCTCCTGGCTGTCACAGGGACACAGGAGCCATAGTATGCAGCTCACTGTGTGCATTGTGAGATGTTCCTCACTGATGTTCATTGCTCAGAGATTGTTGGAGTACTGGTGTAGATTTGGGTAGAGCCAAGTATCCTACAGCTGTGAGGTTTTACCTGTCAAAAATCCTTGGGCATGTTTTGTTTTACTGGTATAAGTGGAACTAACAGCTTTTGATTTTGTGTGTGGACTAAGAACCATGATAAATTACAGACCCATGTGGTTGAATGATTTTTTTTTTTAATTGGTTTTCTGGTGATTTCTCCCAGCCCTACTCCACAAGAATAATTTCTTCAGGGTCCCTGGTATATTTTATCCAGAGAAGTGGTGACTCTGAAGGTGAGGATGCTTTGTGGGAGGATGTTTCTGAAATGGAACTGGAATTCCATTGGTCATATAATGGAATCACAGAATGGGTTGGGTTGGAAGACACCTTAAAGGCCACCCATTTCCAACCCCCTCCCATGGGCAGGGACACCTTCCACTAGCTCAGGTTACTCCAAGCCCCGACCATCCTGTCCTTGAGCACTTCCAGGGATGAGACAGGAATTAGGGCTCCACTGATGGCAGACTGTCCTTGCAGAGTCCCTTCTCGCTGGCCTCGGAGCACTGAGTTCCCTGCATGGCCGTATTGAGCAGCAGCTGAATGAGACACTGCGGCGCCGTCGCCATGCAGGAGACAACGACCACAACATCGAGGTGCTGCTGGGGGTGGATGACTCTGTTGTCCGATTCCATGGCAAAGAACACGTCCAAAACTACCTCCTCACCCTCATGAACATCGTGAGTATCTTACAAAGCACTGTGCGGCTTGTTTGGGAGCTGGAATGGCTGTTGGGAGCTCTTGTAGGAGCACCAGGTTTGGGAAAAATAGCAGTGGGATCAGTTTTACCTGCTGGAGGAGGTTTTCTGGTTTTAAGCTGTTCTTTAAATTCATCTTTTCCACAGTAGTTTCATAGTGCACATTAGAAGGTAATTCCAAGAATTTGGAAATAGTTGAAAAACAGTAAGGGAAAAAAGTAAACTTGATCTGTTTCTAGTAATTTTGATCTTCTCCCACAACAGTTCTCGAGAAGAACTGATTAAAGCATAAATATCTAGAGGAAAAGGGGGTCTAAATCCTCAGTGGCTCTCTGACAGAGCAGACCATCTGGTACTACCAGTGGATCTGTCTTAGAGACTGTGGGATCATAAGGTTTTCCAGGGAAGAAAAACAGTCCCTTAAGGATGAAGATGAGTGGCTAATTATTCCCATAATGATTCCTGTTAATAATGATTTTGTGGATGTAGGAATGACTCTTACATGTTTTACACTCTTTTTATTCCTGGAATAATTTTAAAATTATTTCTTGGGTTTACAGAGCTTCTAAATTTGAGAGCTTAGAATCGGAGAAGAAAACAATTACTCCTGTGTGAATTTAATCCAACCAATGTGATGATTTCCAGCACATCACTCAGAGAATAATTTCCTTTTTCCCACATACCCTGTGGAATATCATTAAATCTCCATTACACATTATTACAGAATATTATCTTTTTGGTTTTAAAAGCTTTTCAGTGAGCAGCAGGGTTGATCCACATCCCAGACCACTTCCATGTTTTTTACACATCTGCGGCTCCATCTGCTGGGAGCAGCTGTGAGGCTGAAGGCAGATCGAGCTGACACCCTGCTTCCCAGAGCCATCCAGAGAACAGGATAAAACGGGGCTTAAGGAGAAATCTTGAAGACTTGAAGCTTAAGTCAACTCCAAGGTCGTTTTTGTCTCCAGGGAAGTCACTCCTGTGTCTAGAAAACTCCCCTCTTGTCTATTGGCACAATAGTTGTGAGCATTTATCCTGGCCCAGCCCTTTGTGGGAGCAATGCTGTTGCATTAATGGGGAGAAAATAAGAGAGCAATAACTGACCTTTTGGATGATTGCTTCACAGGACAGGCAGCCTGAGCTCTGTGCTCATTCTCTGTCCCACTGCCCTGCTGACACTGCCCTCAGCTTCAGGGATTTCAGGTTTAAACCATGGGCTGAAATCCTCGTGCCAGGGCCCACAGTCTGGACAACTCCCAGTGACCTTTTTCCCTGAGGGGAAGTTCTGTTTAGCCTGACTGAAAAATAAAACAACCCTCTAACTCCTCAAACCCACCAACTTCTGAACAGGGGTGTTTATTTCTCATCAATTGCCCATAATATAATGTTTATTTTGGTTTTAGGGGAATGAGGAGCTTCATTGAGGACCTGCAGATGTTTCACACTCAGGTGCCAGGACATTTCTCACTTTCCCAGACACAGGGAAGGGCCTCAAGAAGGACAACTTTTGGCGCATCTGCATAATTCTGTTTTTCTAACTTCTCTTCCACAAAGCCTCTTTTTAGTACAGAAGTGACCACAGAATTCTAAGTGATCTTGAAAAAGTAGGGCAGCAGTATAAGTTGCTCCTAAAAAAAATGCTCTTCAAAACAAGAAGCACTGGAAGTGTTCCAGGCCAGGCTGGGCAAGGCTTGGAGCAACCTGGTCTAGTGGAAGGTGTTCCTGCCCATGGCAGAGGGGTGGAATGAGATAAGCTTTAAGGTGCCTTCCAGCCCAAACCTGGAATTCTGTGATTTGCAGGGTTTGTACTTGAACTCTTTTTCCCAATCCCCTTTTCTTTGAGCCCTGATCCATTAAACGTGAGAGGAGGCTTGACATGTGTTTCCCAAATTTCCATGTGAAGGGGGTATGTGATGACAGGAAGTGAATCTACACTTTTCACTGAGTGGAAATGATCCAAGACTTGAATCCTCTTCTGAGGACTGTAGTGGTACAAAACACTCAAAAAAACCCCATCTCTGTGGCCTTGGAAGTTCCCTTGGTATCATCAGCGGGGTTTTTTTTCTTTTTAATTTTTTCCTCTTTTGTTCCTCAGGTGAATGAAATTTACCATGATGAGTCCCTGGGCGTTCACATCAACGTAGTGTTGGTCCGAATGATCATGTTGGGGTACGCGAAGGTGAGCAAGCCACTTCTCCACCTTCAGCTCCTGGGCAGAAAATCCAAACCTGCCTGAGTTTGCTGCTTTTGGGAGCCTGCTGAGTCTAATGTGTTGCTCTCTCAGTCCATCAGCCTGATCGAAAGGGGGAACCCCTCACGCAGCCTGGAGAATGTGTGCCGCTGGGCCTATCAGCAGCAGAAGTCGGACCCCAGCCACGCCGAGCACCACGACCATGCCATCTTCTTAACCAGGCAAGATTTTGGGCCTGCTGGTATGCAAGGTAATGCAGCTGACCTGGAGCAGAGCTCTGGGCTCGGTGTTTCTTGGCTGGCATCTGCCAGAAAAGAGGAAAAATTGGGAATTGCGTTATGAGCTCCTCGTCTTGTTCATTCCACAGGCTTTTTCAAAAGCAAGGAGACCTTGCCATGAGTCCTTGCCATTTATATCTAACCATAGATTGAATTTCTTTCTTGAGAATTGTAAATAAATACTTCTTAGCTCTCTTCAAATTCCTGTGTGTGCAGGGATCACTGGGAACCTCAATGCACGTGGCATTCCACTCCCCTTTATTTTATTGCATCTTTCACCATAGATTTCCATTTATAGACATCCCAGCCGCTTTGACACCTGCATCCATCCTGTAGTCTTAGGGAACTAATGATAATGGGCAGGAATTCCCAAAGTTTGGGATGTGTCAGAGCAAGCACTGGTCAGGATGAGGAACCAGGCAGGCTGCCCTGGCCTTAGAACAATGTTAGCTTTTCCTGAGGAAGTTTACTTGGGGTGGGGTCTCATTTAAAATCCATGTGCTGAGCACAGGACTCAGCCCTGATGTCTCTCTGTAGGATATGCTCCTGTGACGGGCATGTGCCACCCAGTCCGGAGCTGCACCCTCAACCATGAGGATGGGTTTTCATCAGCCTTTGTTGTTGCTCATGAGACTGGGCACGTGTAAGTACAACTTTTTCCATCAGATCACACCAAAATGCTGTGCTGCACCTCCTGCTTGCTCCGAAGGTGTTGGATTTAATGGCTCTATGGAAGCTGTCCTGCTTTTATTTCCAAGCCCCTGGGAATGCAGTAGTGGTTGAAGCAATGGAGAGGCATTTGGGGGAAGGAAGGAAGGGGAGGCAGGGTGAAGATATTTTCTCTGGCGTGAGAGAAAGGTCAGGAAGGGACCTGGAAGATCCAGGCAGTGGAGACAGGAGTTTGAGTGTCCTTCACTGCCTTCTCCTCAACTGCCTGTCCTCTTATGCTGGTGCAGATTTGGTGCCTCTTCCATAGCTGTTTCCTTACAGTTGTTTTTGCAGTAATTCTGAGGAGCTTCTCTGTTCCAGGCTGGGCATGGAGCACGATGGGCAAGGAAACAGATGTGGGGACGAGACGGCGATGGGCAGTGTCATGGCTCCCTTGGTGCAGGCTGCCTTCCACCGCTACCACTGGTCCCGCTGCAGTGGCCAGGAGCTCAGGAGATACATCCAGTAAGGTCTCCCCGGTGCAGCCAGTCTCTGATCCCTCTTTTTTCATGCCCTCTTTCCTTTCAAATCTCTGTAAGAAGAGCTCCATGAATGCTGTGTCCTCACATGGGGCTGTTCCACAGCCCATCTGCTTGGGACGAAAGACCGCTCTAACTCCAGCGGAATTTGGAATAGGCCTCGGATTTTCACAGAATCCCAGAATGGTTTGGGTTGGAAGGGACCTTAAAGCGCATCTCATTCCAAATCCCTTGCCATGGACAGGGACACCTCCCACGAGACCAGATTGCTCCAAGCAAGCCCCACCCAACCTGGCCTTGAACACTTCCAGGGATGGGGCAGGAATTAGGAGTATACATCTTCTGATGGGGTTTTTTTTCTGTCTCTCTTTCCATAGCTCTTACGACTGCCTTCTCGACGACCCTTTTGAGCATGACTGGCCCAAGCTTCCTGAGCTGCCAGGCATCAACTATTCCATGGATGAGCAGTGCCGTTTCGACTTTGGCGTGGGCTATAGGATGTGCACAGCAGTATGTCCAGGCACCCAGGCAGAGACACACAGCAAGGGGGTGTGGCCTGAGGGGAGACCTGCAGTGTCATAATCATTGGAGAGAAGTTAATGGAGTATTTAAAGAAATCTGTAAAGAGCAGAGGGATATTTACGGGGGAAACAGTCCTCTGGGTCCTGTGGAATAATGGGAAAATGAGTGGCAGCATTGTCTATGTGGCACAGACTGGTGAGAGCAATCCCAAGGAAGAAAAGGAAAAAAAATCTCATTTTTGTTCCACTTTCGGGTGTCTTCCTTCCTCTTCTCACTAGCCCGGGGCAGGAGGATGCAGGGAATAAGCACTGCCCTGAAGGTGCTGGGCTCATTGGGGTGTGTGAGATGGAGTCTATGGAGTGGGTTGGAACCTTATCTGAAAAGTATAGATGAAATAAAAGATACAAATAAAATATAAATAAAATACAAAAGTATTTACTTATCAAAAAAGTAGAAATAATCTCACGGTCTGCTTTTCGTCTCATGCCTGTTGTGTTTTTCAGTTCCGAACCTTTGATCCATGCAAGCAGCTGTGGTGCAGCCATCCCGATAACCCCTACTTCTGCAAGACCAAGAAGGGACCTCCCCTCGATGGCACCGAGTGTGCCCCAGGAAAAGTGAGTCCAGGCTTTGCACTGTGTTTGTCTTGGGGATAGGATGCAACAGTTACATCCATTTGGGTTGCAGGGCACAGAGGGAAGCGGGGAATTGCCTGGCATTCCTGGGGTGATGTGAAAACACAGGGAAAGCAGGACCCGTGCTTTCCCACTGCGATATTCTGGGAGTGTACAAGGTTTGCCTAACACATTTAGGGCCCAGAGATTCCAGCTGAGGTGCAGCCTATTCTGTCACCTCTTTGTTATGTTTATTGGGTTCTGTCTCATCTGCAAATTTTCCCTCAAGTGCCTTTAGGAATCCAGGGAAGCAGATGATGCTGTTACTGTGGGATGGCTGCTCAGAACTCATTGTCCAGACATGCTGTGGCAAATGTTTATGTAGACTGAGGATTAGTGCCTAATTAGTGCCTAATATCCCCATTAGTGGGTGTCCTGCTGCCACTCCATTTTCAATTATAAAATTATACTCCGATACCTGGGTTTTTTTAGCAAATTCCCTTGATTTGGAAATACAGGAGAGCCACTTGTACCATCTGAATGTGCCCCAGGCAGCAGCAAAATATTCCTGTACTGTGCTTATACATTTGTTTTGGGGACTGTGTCTATTCTCACCTGTGTCCTGCCCCAATTCCCTCAGTGGTGCTACAAGGGTCACTGCATGTGGAAGAACACCAACCAGCTGAAGCAGGATGGACACTGGGGACCCTGGACCAAGTTTGGCTCCTGCTCACGCACCTGTGGAACTGGGGTTCGCTTCCGCACGCGCCAGTGCAACAACCCAATGTAGGTGTGGGAGTTGCACCCACCTGGGTATCCTCAGAGGGATCACTTGAAATGGCATTTAGGTTTTGGGTGGACGTTCTGTTCAAGCCCCTTGAAATGGGATCATTTTTGGAGTCTCCAAGAATTCCATAGAATTACAGAATCCCATACTGGCCTGCGTTGGAAGGGACCTTAAAGCCCATCCCATTCCACCCACTGCCATGGGCAAGGACTCGTTCTACTAGGCCAGGTTGCTCCATGCCCTTTCCAGCCTGGCCTTGGTCACTTCCAGGGATGGGGCAGCCACAGCTTCTCTGGGCAGCCTGGGCCAGGGTCTCAGCACCCTCACAGGGAGCAATTTCTTCCTGATAAAAATCTCTGGGATGTTTTCTTCTCACAGGCCCATCAATGGAGGTGATGATTGCACCGGGGTCAATTTTGAGTTCCAGCTGTGCAGCACTGAGGAGTGTCCAAAGCAGTTTGAGGACTTCAGGGCGCAGCAGTGCCAGCAGCGCAATTCCCACTTCGAGTTCCGGGGCAGCCGACACCACTGGCTGCCCTACGAGCACCCTGACCGTGCGTCCTGCCCTGGGCCTTTAGTGACACTTGAAAGGGTTTGAAGCCATTCCCCTTGGCCTGGATATCTCAGGAACAGGCCCAGAACTCCCAGAAAAGCAAATAAGTTGGTTCCCTCCCCACCCATTTGTCTGTTTTGTCTGAAAATCAATAGTTTTGCCTTAAATTCTGGATTTTAATACCTAGATTCCCTGCTCTGACTCAGATTTTACCATTTTAGCCCCAAACAATCAATTTCTTTCCTATTTATCCCTAAAATTGACAGTTTTGACCCTAAATTAACACATCATGTCTGAAAAATTAGCAGACTTGCCCATACCCCCTGATTTTAACTCGCATTTTCCCTACTCTGATCCAAGTTTGCCGGTTTTACCACCGAAGTCCCAATTTTCCCCCCAAACATGCCCCTTTATCCCTAAAATTTATTTTTTTGCTCCAAAGTTGGAGAATTATATCTCAAAATCACAGGTCTTACCTTAATTTCTCTATCTTTGTCTAAAATCCCCTCTTTCCCTGGAGGCCTCCAGCTGACCCCTAAGATTCACCTTTATGTATGACTTCAAATTGCTTGTTTATCCCTAAAATGGATACTTTTTTACCCAAAATGGCTACACTGTATCTCAAAACCACCAGTTTTACATTAAATCCCCAAGTTTCTGCCTGAACATCACCATTTTCCCCCCCAAAATTCCCCACAATCCACATGTTCCTTCCCAAACCACCCCATTCCACTTCTCTGCCCCCATCCTCACCCCCAAACCTGCCTGTCTCTTCTCACTCCTCACTCCATTGGTGAGCTAGTTGTCAGGAGCACACCTGGATCACTGTCCTCCATGCAGTCCTTTCTTGTCCCCGGCTCCACAGCTCCCAAAAGATGTCACCTGTACTGCCAGTCCAGAGAAACAGGGGATGTGGCTCATATGAAGCAGCCAGTGCATGACGGGACTCGCTGCTCCTACAGGGATCCCTACAGCATCTGTGTCCGTGGGGAATGTGTGGTGAGTGGCAGCTTGTCCAGGGACACTCTGGGGACAATTCACGGGAACAGCTCACAGGCAGAGAGAGACTTTGCAGATGTCTCTAAATTCTATATTTGTTGCATTGTATTCCTCTAATTCCTTGAGATTTAAATTAGAGAAGAGCACAGACCTGTTCCATGGAAATGCTCCGCTTCTCTTCCACTGATTGTTTCTTATAGAATCTCAGGCTGGCTTGGGCTGAAAGGGACCTTAAAGACCATCAGTTCCACCCCCCTGCCATGACCTTCCACTGGACCAGGTTCTTCCAGTACCTGTCCAGCCTGGCTTTGAACACCTCCAGGGACGGAGCCACCACAGCTTCCCTGAGCAACCCTTGCCAGGGCCTCAGCACAGATATAGGAAAGAATTCCCTCCTAGTATCCAGTCTTGCCCTTTTTTCTGCAGAAAGTGGGCTGTGACAAGGAAATCGGCTCCAGCAAGGCTGAGGACCAGTGCGGGGTCTGCGGCGGGGACGACTCCCACTGCCGGACCGTGAAGGGGACCTACACCCGCACTCCCAAAAAGCTCGGTAGGAGTAACATCTGCCTACAGCTGGCTGGAACTCCTGTTGGCTCCTGTTGGGGTTTGTGTGACACTCACAGACATGAGATAATGCCATAATCATTCAGACCTTGGGAATAACGCCATCCCGTGAGGCCCATCTCTGAGCCTGTTCAGGGTAGGCTGCTGTCCATCAGCCCCTCATGTGGATGGATATGGATGTGATGGAGGTGTTCAGGGAATGCTGATAGTTTTTCCCTAGCCTGGGTAATCTGGTCATTAAGAGGGCTAATTGACCTCTTTCTACAGGGAAACATGTAAGCAAGAGGTGCCAAAAAGAATTCGATTTCTAGAAAATGCTCTCTGCAAGTGTCAAACTTAAAATCCTGCCTGGATTGTCCAATTTCCGTGGACTGGTCGTTTTGCCCAGATGTGTTCAAATCTGCTGTAAATGCATTTGTGATTAAATTTATATCTTATGCTTGTAAAGAGCATCTGGGTGACACTTAATCAGTGGAATGACCAAGCTCTCACAACACTTAATTCCAGGTGTTCTGTTTAAAGGAAGAACAGAGGAGCCTTTCCCTTACCCAGAGGAGCTCACAGTGCTTCCCTTTCTGGGACAAAGGAGGCTAAGAACAGCCTGGGTTTGTAGGGAGAGAGGCATCCATGGGAAAGGCAGTTCCTATCTTCCTGTAAACACGGACAGGTAATGCCAAGCCACGCAAAAACTTGATGTTCCCAATGCTGTAAAGGCAATGGAAGAAAAGATTGGAAATGCTGTTGGGGACAGGCACTGCTCAGCCAGGACTGTGATTTTCCCTGTTCCCAGCTCTTCGTTCCTTCACTTGGATTTTCTCAGGAGCTGTGTATGTCAGGGGCAGAACAGACTGCCAGTACATCCAGTAGTCCCAGAATCCAGTGATTTTGCTTAATTAAATCTGCAATTGTTAAAAAGAAAACAACAGGAATATGAAAATCCCATGCACTCAGAGAACTCAAGGGGCTCCTGATTAAATCTTGATCTAGAAGTACCTGTGACTGATCCCTGGAAGGAATTCTAGTCTTCCTAATGGCAGTGCTTCCTTAATTTTACACTAATTACCTATGATTTGCACTGGTAAATAATTGAAATTGAAACTAAGAATACTTTTCTTTTGGAAAGCAACTTTTTACTTTCATTGCAGACATGACCATCTGAAAGGGCAGTCCATAAGTTCCAATCCAACAACCTGGGTGAGGACTGATTTGGGAAAGTAGCGAGAAAGACTTGGGCTTGTGTCTTTGTGTGCTGAGGAACACAGGAAACATAGGAAACATCTTTTTTCCTGAATTGTTGGTAGATCCTGCTTGGAATAGCATGGCTGTAAATATTAAACTGATCCCAGCTGGGAAGTGGCAAATCAAGCTGTAACTGGGGTCTCTTCTCTCCCTGGAAGAGAAGAGCTCAGGGAGGGCCTGTCCCACACGTTACAAACTAATGTGGCCCCATGTCTCCCAGCCCTGCTCATCGGTTGCTGCTGGATGCCCTCTCCTGCAAGCAGAGCTGGGCCATGCCCTGTGCTCCTGACCATGGCTGTTCCTTTCTCTTTTCCTCCCTGCTGCCTCCACTGACCCTGCACCTGCCAAAGGGTACCTTAAGATGTTTGATATCCCTCCCGGGGCTCGACATGTGTTTATCCAAGAAGACGAGGCCTCTCCTCACTTTCTTGGTAAGTGTTTTTCTGCTCAAGTTTGGTATGAGGCTTAAGAAGAAGCACAGAGTGCTCATGCCAGAGAACCTAAGGGATGAGAGAATCCAATGAAGGAGTTGGGTAAACGTGGGCTTTCCAAATTGCGTGGTCAGGGCTTAGTCTTGTAGTCCTACGGCTCAGCAAACAAACGTCTGCTCATTTGAATTCTCCAAAATATTAAACTGGCCCCAATTCGCATGTTTACTAACCAAGGATTGTGATGACTCACATGAAAGTGGGAACTGCCAGGGTGAATCAAATTCAGTATCTTATAATTATTCCTATGGTGCATTGCAAAAAGCTGCATGGAAGAACAATGGGTGTTGGAATTGAATTATCTTTAAGGTCCTTTCCAATCCAAACCGTTCTATGATTCCAGCATTTAATGAATTGGCTTCTAATTGAAGCATCATCAGCATCATCATCATAATCCCCACTGTACCTGGCTGTTGAGGTGTGCTGTGGAAGCCCAAACCCAGCAGTTCCCCAGGGCTCCGATTCCTCAGCTCTTCACTTAAAGATTTTAGCATCACCTACGGATTTTAGCATCTGGGACACACCTGTCACAGAACAAAGTAAAATGTGATGAAAATCTGTTATTTTCATAATCTGATGAAAATACCCCTCCCCGTGCCACCCCCATTGCTGCCAGTGTGGGGGAGGCACAACAGGCTCTGCTCTCACTCCTCCCAGCAATCAAGAACCAGGCTACGGGACACTATATCCTGAATGGGAAAGGGGAGGAGGCCAGATCCCGATCCTTCATTGATCTGGGCGTGCAGTGGGAGTACAGCATCGAGGACAGCACAGAAATGCTGCATACAGATGGACCCCTGCATGATGCCGTGGTGGTGCTGGTGGGTGATGTGTTGAGCTCTGGGAGGGGCCTTAAGGACCATCCCAGCCAGACCTTGGTGTCTGTACTTAGCAGAGGAATCAGTAACAGTGCTGGGTTTATGTTTGCTTATTCACAGATCATTCCTTGGGATAACGACACCAGATCGAGCCTGACTTACAGATACATCATCCACGAGGATTCATTGCCGACCATCCACAGCAACAATGTGCTGCGAGAGGACACGGACACCTTCGAGTGGGCCTTGAAGAGCTGGTCTCAATGCTCCAGACCCTGCGGTGGAGGTGAGCAGGGGATGAGGCACCTGTAACAAGGGACAAACCACCAAAAAACTGGGGGAAGGGAATGATTTAGACTCTTGGCTTCCCTTTTTTAACAGCGGTTGGTTATTTTAGGGCTCAGGCTTAAAATACCTGAAGTGCATGATTGTTCTCAGGTGTCGCACTTCCAGCCTGGGAAGAAAAATGCTTACTTCATTGTTTAAATTCAGAGCCCAAAGCTACTTTGGATGCCCAAACTCAGGCACTGATGCTCCTGAGCATTCCCTATAACCATGGTCTGTCCATGGCTCTTAAGCAAATAATGGGGAACGCAAATACCAAAATGCCATTATGGTAAATCCATTTAATAGGCCAGAAAACCCTATTTAAACCAAACATTCTAACAAGGACCTGATTCTCCTGGTTTCTCTGACATCTTTCCCAGGGTTCCAGTACACCAAGTATGGGTGCCGCAGGAAGAGTGACAACAAGATGGTTCATCGAAGCTTCTGCGAAGGCAGCAAAAAGCCAAAGCCCATTCGTAGGATGTGCAACCTGCAGGAATGCACAGAGCCCCTGTGAGTACAGCTGGGAACAGAGAGCTCATTCGGACAGGGTAGCCCCAGCCAGATTGGGGGGATGCATTTGATGGGATGCTGACAGCTTTCCAGCCTGCAGTTCCTGAATATGGAGGGCAGTTTCTGCCTGTGTAAGCATGGATACTAATCTGATTGGGTGGTTGCAATATGTACGTATACAATAAAATCGTGGAATAGATTGGGTTGGGAGGTACCTTAAAGCTCATCTCATTCCAGCCTGCTGCCATGGGAAGGCAGTCTTTCCACTAGATCAGCTTGCTCCAGGGATGAGGCAGCCACAGCAGGACGAAAAGTTTAACAGCTGATGGTGTCTGACTCTGTTTCCCTTCCCAGCTGGGCAGCAGATGAGTGGGAACACTGCACCAAAACATGTGGGAATTCTGGCTACCAGCTCCGCACAGTGCGCTGCATCCAGCCTCTTCCAGACGGCACCAACCGCTCCGTCCACGCCAAGTTCTGCAGCAGGGATCGTCCTGAGAGCCGGCAGTCCTGCAACCGGGTGCCATGCCCCACGCCATGGAAAGCCGGGCCCTGGTCTCAGGTGGGCAGCGGTGGGCGGGGGCAGCACCAGCCTCTCCCAAAAGCCATGGCTGGCACACAGGAATTTCTGCCAAGTGCTGTGAGACAGGATGCCCTGATGTGTGTCCTCTGTGTCCGACAGTGCTCAGTGACCTGCGGGGAAGGGACGGAGAGCCGGCAGGTCCTGTGCCGTGTTGGGGACCAATGCGAGGGGGAACGGCCGGAATCCGTGAGGGCTTGTAAACTCGCTCCCTGTGATGGTAAGAGAATGGCTGGAATGGCTGCAGTCGGGGGAATAATTCTTCCCTGGGCAGCACCGTGCTGGCAGTGGGGTCACACACTGAGTCCACCTTTTCTCTTGGGTTCAGTCCAGCAATCTCTGGATGTCACAGCTCCCCACACTGGGGTCTGTCCTTGTCAGTGTGCTCAAACAAGGTTTAACCACACTGGCCCAAAGCTGTATTAGCACAGACCAGGGCCAGAGGTGAAGGTCAATCCAAAACAAACCCTGCCTGACCTCCAAGTCCCAGGGTAAGTTCTACAAACTGCCAAGTGAGGGAATAAAAATACATAAACAGGGAACGAAGACCATTAATGAGGTTCCTGGGAATCCATTACATTGTTCTCATAGAATTTTTAACAGGTTTTGAAGCTTTTTACAACAACAATGCATTTCTTCCTTTCCATTATTCACCCTGTAGAATTTGGGGTTTATTGGGGTTTTAACTCCCGCATGGTGACCCTGACACTGCTCAGGAGCTGGTAGAAAAAGCAGTCAGTGTTCCTGGCAGGTGCAGGTGTTTTCCCTCAGACTGGGCAGGTGGGATCTGCTTTGGGCCCTTATGGAACCTGCTGGAAGTAGAAGAGCATAACCCCAAATCTCCAGACTGTGGGCAGAGTCATGGAATCTAAACCAGTGCAAATGGATACTCCAAAAAAACGAACCATGACAGAACAGGACCAAATAAGGGTCACTGTCACTGTGGTAAGGCAAAAGGAATTGTACCCATAGCCCAGAATTCCGTGCTGAGGCTGGAATAGCCTCACAATGCCTCATGGAGCAGGGATATTCCCACGCAGAGCTGCTGCTAGATTTGTCAGGGACCAGCAAACATCCATCCAGAGAAGCTCAGTGGGATCAGTGGAATCAGGACAAGGACATAGAATTTGCTATTTATAACCCTTGTCCCCCGGCCCCACTGTTGTTCCTGTGGGGGATTTTACTGAATTTCCTGGAATTGAGCTGATTGTCACCCACGCTGAGGTCAGGCTCCAGTTGATATTTTAGAGCAGGAGAAGGTGGTGGCCAGATGCGCTTCTGGCCTGTGGTGAGGCATCCCCTGTGCCCAGGTGAGCATATCTTTCCCTGCAGAAAGCTGATTTTGGTTCAGAGCTTCCAGAAGAGCCTCTGGAAGTCCTTTTTCCTGAGGAAAGGGATGCACATCCCTGCCTTCAGGGCACCTCAGGTGTGACCCACTGTTACAGCTTTCCATCAGTTCTGCAGTTCCATTTGGTCCCTGAAAAACACCAAACTTAATCTGAACAGAACTTCTACAACTTCCTGAAAGGTGGTTGTATTCAGGTGGGCGTCGATCTCCAGGTAGCAACTGACAGAATGAGAGGACGCAGTCTTTAGCTGCGCCAAGGGAAATAGAGGTTGGATATTAGGTTTTTTACAGAAAGGGTGATAAAGTATTGGATTGGTCTGCCTGGGGAAGTGGTGGAGTCACCATCCTGGATGTGTTTAAGGAAAGACTGGATGTGGCACTAGGTGCCATGGTTTAGTTGAGGTGTTAGGGCTGGGTTGGACTCAATCTTCCAACCTTGTGATTTTGTGATTCATCTGACTCTTTAACTTTTTCTTTTAAGGTGTATCTGAAGGCTATTGCTTGGGGTTTAATTTCTGAGAGGGAAGATTGCCTGCTGATGGATGATGTCCTCTCAGGCTGGAAGGGAAGGGATTCGGGGTGGATAGGACATACCCAGTGTGTGTAGGAGCTCTGGGAGGTTGGCACTGGGAGTTGCTGTCTGAGCTCCTCTAAAAACACAATGTGCTGACATTACCCAAGTGCCCATCACTGGGTTCCTATCCCTGGGACATTGTTTTGCAGATGAGCCCTGCTTGGGAGACAAATCCATCTTCTGCCAGATGGAAGTGCTGGCCCGATACTGCTCCATCCCTGGCTACCATAAGCTGTGCTGCGAGTCCTGCAGCCGGCGAAGCAGCAGCTTCCCACCACCCGGAGGGGCTGGGACTGAGGGGGATGCGGCGCTGGATCGGGGCAACCTGCAGAGGGCTCTAATGGTGCCCACACCTGCAGTGCCTGCCCAGGCTCAGCTCCTGCCCGGGAGCAGCTCTCCAAGCTGGCTGCCTTTTGAAGCACAGCAGGCTGAGCAGCACAGCCCGCCATCCAGCCCCAAGCCTAAAAGTGCCAGCATTTCACACTGGAGAGCTCCTCTGGCTGGGAAGACTTCACGGCTGTTGGCTTTCCTGCACCAGTCCCCTGCCAACAGCAGCAGTCTCAGCTCTGGTAGTGTCCCAGCGCTGGCCGCAGCTCTGCCTTTGGTGCCAGCAGAGAACATGGCAGCGCGGGCTCCTGCGCCAGCCAGGACCTCCGGGAAGGGCGAGGAGCACGTTGGGAAGCAATGGCCTCTGAGGGCTGCCCCTGTGGAACGATGAGCAGGAAGGCTTGTGCAGGACAGCCATGGAAAGAGGCTGTTTGGCACTCTGTGTGCGTGACTCCAACCTCTGGACACTGCGGAGTGCCCTGCATGCCCCAGGCAGGGCAATGCAGGGCACAGGTTGTCCCCTGTAAATACAAAGGACAAGAAGTGCTGGTTCACTTTCTGGTGCTCCCGGCCTCCTCCCACCCCTCATTTCCTGACCAGCAGAGGAAACACTAAAGGAGCCTTCCTGGCAGTGAGTGGGAGTTGCCAAGGGCTCCATCCAGCTCTAGGCCCAAAAGTTAGCCCTAATCTCAGCACCCCCTGTGGTTTTGGGCTCTAAACAGCCCCACTGTAGGAAACACCCCACTGCAGGCAGGACTGGGCCTGGACACTCTATGAAACACTTGCCACAGGCCGAATGAGCCCTCAGGACTGTGTCTCCCCGTACCATTGGAGCTGTTGGGTAAAGGCAGGAATTTGGCAGGTTATTGTAAGAGTTTCGTGCTGTCCCACAACTGTTTACCTGCATTGTTCCATTGCCAGGTGCTGGCCATCAAGTTCTGCCCTATGGGCCTTCCAAGAGCAGGTGTTTAAAGCAGTATTAGCATAAAAAGTGGGCTTCCATTTGCATAGGAATTTCATTGCTGGCACTAGGAAAGGGTTTGGGGGTAGTTTGGGTATCATCAACCCCAGTGACACTTTGTGCAGACCCTGTAGGTGCTGCAAGTGCTGGTTCCCAGCTGCTCCGTGTCTGTGCTGAACCAGCATCCCAGAGACACAACAGGTGCCGACAACACCCCAAAGAGAGAATCCCAACAGGAAGCGTGAATTTCAAGGTGTGAGAGATATTTATGTTTCCAGCGTGGATCAACTCCAAACCTCCCCACCCACAGCGCATCCGACTGCAATAATTAATTTATGTCCATCCCCACCCTGTCCCAGCCCTGCCGGCCGTGCTCTTCCCGGCACATTGCTGTAAAGTACTCGTGTATAGGAGTGAGAACTACAGATATTTATTAAAAGTGGGTTTCCTGACACTATTTTATGTATTAAATATTTACACTGAGGGCAGCTGACTCTTCCTTTTGCCAAGATCAAACCAGGAGATGGAATTAGATACTGTGTCATATGGATAGAATGGAAATTGAAGCTGCGCAACTGCTGTAGAGAAATTGTTGATCTCATTCTTTAAAAAAGGTTTTTGATCACAGGTCTCCCTCATTTCTCAGTGGTCATTGAAATTTCATGTTCAACAGCTGCTCTCCTGTAAAAAGCCACTGAATGCTGTGAGGGGATTGGGGCCCCAAAGATACAATTCTGGCAACATCCTGGGAGCCCTCTGGGGTGCCTCAGAGAAAATAAGGGTGGCACTGGCCGGCAGCAGAGGTTTCAGGCCCT
>VZUI01011402.1:0-21328 GCA_013401135.1 Cettia cetti | reverse complement strand
ATACCATTTCAAGTTGGTTAATAATTTTTACTACAATGATTGGATTATACATGTTATAGTCAAACTCATGCATTTTACAAACATGCTTGTTTGGAGAAGTTTGATCCCATCTCCTGTTTCCTGTAAACAGACCAAATCCCATCTTCTTTCCCTGTTAGCAGACCTAATCTCAAAGCACTGTTTGCGAACACCAGGGCATTTCAGTTACCAAACCAGCTATGCTAATTAAGTCTGTCTTACTCTCTGTCTTGTGCATTCCCACAGGTACTGGCACTTTGCAGCCTTAGGTCTGTGTATCTTCCTTCAGAAATAACCAGAGGGGAGGTGATAGTACCAGCCATGTCATTCTTAGGGCTACCTGCAATTTTCATATTCATTTTATAGCCTGGGGTTGATTGAAAAGGAAGCCTGAAGGAAGCTTACAGCCCAAGCCACCAAATGTGAGGACCTTTTAGTGCAGGCTGGCTTGCATGTGTTAGTTTGCCCAGGTGCTGGTGAACAGATCATAATCTTCTTCCTCATTGTGAACTCAACAAATCTGTGCTTGCTCTGGGCAGGCTCTATCAGGAGCAGTGTTCCCCTCTAGAGAACTCTAGAGAACTCACACAAGGTGTGAGTGTCCCTTTCTCCCTCCCCTTTGCATTTTCATGATGCTCATGTGCCACAAACAGGAGAGTTGTGAGACAGGAGTTGGGGCAGAGGGCTGGAAAGGTTGTTAAAGGCAGCTTGAGTAGCTGTTTCCTTTCCATAAGTACATCCTTCTTCAGGATAGCTGGGATGAGCTTGCCAGCTCCTGTCACCTTCCTCTGCTTTCTCTGTCCAGAGGATGAGAAAAAATGGAATTACCTCAAAAGAATGTGTATGGGCTGGCTTTGGTTGATCAAGTTGTATAATAAATTCCCTGAAGCTCATGGTTGGGAGTGCTGGAAAGCTGCACCCTGGCTAGAGATGATTTCCATGTAGAAAAAAGCCATCCAGCCACAGAGCAGTTGAGAACTGTCTGAGCTCCTCACCACCTTTGATGATGTTAAAGAGGCTTGGCCAGATTCACGGAGAAACGCATCAGGGCATGTTTAGCAGGTAAGGCACCAAGGGATACTAACCTGGGCAGCCAAAGGTTTTTGCTTCTGCAGTGGCCATGTAGGAAGTCCTAGCACCTCTGACTAGGTGGGAATGGGATAGTGAAGGTGTTTGTAGCAATGGCCTGCCAAGCACCTTGAAGCATGAGTCACCTCTTCCTGAATCATAAGACTGGCCTACAAGTTATTAATACTTATTTTCTGACTGAAAATAGGAACAAACTGCCTTTACTTCCAAACCTTTGAATCTGTAGGATTAATTCCAATGATGCTTTCAGAATTTTCTCTGCATTCATGAAAACTTTGTTTCATCGTCTTTGTGTTGCTTTCCCTGCTTTAAAATAAAAATAAAACTGAGGAGTTTTTTCTTTTCATCACACAGATCCAAATCCTGAAGGATTCATCAGTTGTTAGGAGATTTACTGTAAAACCACAAGGATTTGCAGTCGTTATTGACCAGCCATATGCTCGGCTCAGTGCAGTGCCCTTTTGCACTTCTGACCAAGCTGCCTATCTGTCCACTTTAAAGCTATCCCTGCTGGCAAGAGTTTGCATTCATTCAGGTACAGCGAGGACATCAGATTTATTCCCTATTTGCTCTTTTCAATATTCACAAATAAAATTTGTCCAGCATGATAGATGCAGTTGCTAGTGTTGACTAAAAACCTCATAACTGAGGATGCAATAAGCCAAGATGGAAGCAAATCTCCAATCAACACCATGAACTACATGCTGGAGATTCATTCTGCTAACAGGACCAGGGGCTTTTCTTCACCTTTTCCTTCACTTAAATGGGAAGGACAGAAGAGCTGCTTAGCTGTTCACCTGAAAACAGTTAGAACCTAAAATTTTCATGCTTTGGCAGTGAGACCAAAAAGCTGTCATACATCCTCTTCATCTTCCCCTTGGAGGTGCAGCATTGCATCTCTGTGATGCAGACCTGGAGCACGTGGTTTGGTTAGGCTGAGTGTGTAAGGGCTGAAGCACAGCAGTCAGTGGGTCATCCATCCTATTTTTAGTTATGCACTCTCTACCTGAAGCACCCTTGGTTGGCTGCTGGTGATGAGTAAAACCCAGAAAGCCAGTAACCTTTCTCAGGTCATGCTCTCATGGGTGATGGATGGGGTGAAGGGCACTTTGCAGGCTCCTGATGTTGCCCAAAATCTTGTAAAGCCTCCAGAAGGAAAAGCAGGGAAAGGGGGAGGCTTTGCAGGAAACTCAAAGCTCTGGCAGATTGTTTATTTCTGTTTAATTGCCAAGGATGTGAAGCAATTGTTGACGGGGCTGCGAGAGAAGGGAAGTGCCCTTTCCCACCTTCTCAACCTGCTGGTGGTTGCATAAGCCTCAAAGCGCAGAGCCTGAGGTTGCTATGCCAACTTGCATAGTTCCTCCAATCCACCTCCCCATGTGAACAATGCCGTGGGCCTGAAGGAGCAGGAGTTCACCCTGGAACAAGCAAACAATGGGATCAACTGGCAGCAGAGGTTCTGCTCCATCAGTGGAGCAGACTGAAGGACTCTGCGAGCTGTGTGTACCCATGGCCCTTGTGCCACCAAAGAGAGACTGCACCAGAGCAACAGGTTTGCAGCACTTCTGCTTCAGTGTCCCAAGTGCTTTACCTTTGCTGCTGAATTTGGTTTCACGTGCTCATTGACAGCACAGAGTCTGTGCTGTTACCCATCAAAGGAATCACAAGTTCAGCATGAGTCTGTGTGCCTGCTTTCCCTTCTGTAGCATTAAAATAAAGTGCCTTTCAAAGGCATTGGGATGGAGGAATTGCTATTTCCAGGCGCTAACATAAATGGTCTTCAAGTGCAAAAGTGGAAAAACTTGAACTCCTTTAGGCTCATCATCAACACCCTTCCTTAAGAAGGACACTATATGGACCTAGGTTGTATGGTAAAAGGGTCAAATCGTTGAAAGAGAACAAAAAAGCAGAGTGATGTAGGTCTATGCTGCATAGAAGAGGCTAGCAGATGAAGCAGTTCCCTGTTTCTGCATTTTATCTTAATTAGCAGTGATTTCCAGCACAAATTCTTATGGTAAGACCCTTTCCCATCTTTGTTTGACCTCCCAGATAAACCAGAAACTCTTTTCTCTACACTCCAGCAATAAACAGGAATGGAAATCCTGATGAGTTAGTTTGCCAGTAATTAAATTTGTCCCTTCTGTTCGTTTCACAGATGCAGTTGCCCTCTGATTCGAAGCAAAGTGCAGGTCAGTGCCAATGGGAGCTTTTAATAATCTGGTAGTCTGATTGGGCACTGAAGATGGAAAGTTTTCTTGTTAATTGGACTGTTGTGTAATTATCTAAGAGGAACAAGCTCTTCTGGATAGAGGAAGGCTGGGAGAGTGCAGTGTGATGGAAAAGGTAATGGGTAAATTTATACTCCTGTACACATCCTTTAAGCCTTCAGCCAGAACAAACATGTAGAAGATGCCTTAGATCTTATTTCCTCTGACTCAGCAGCTTGCTTTGTCATTTACACCAGAGAAAAAGGCACTTTAGTAGACTTTCATGTCAGTGATCACTCTCCATTGCTAAAAGTGGGGTGCCCAGTTAACACAGCCTGCAGCCTGGGCAGAGGACAGAGACTTGTAGCAAGGAAAGGCTGGTGCTGCCCTCCTACTTCTGCTCAGCAGGGCTCAAGGGGGATTGCCCCAGTCTTAAAATCTGGCCCCTGAGGAGGCAGGCAACAGCACTGCTGGCTTCATACAAACAAGACCTGATTGTAGCTGTTGCTAAAAAGCCTGAATTTTCCTGATTACAGATCATCAGGGAGATTTTCAGGCAGAGGAAGCAGGTAGGTTCAGATCAGAGTTCTGATTTTTTACTTTAAAAAAAGTTGCTAGTCATTTCCACTGCTGAGAAAAACCTAACCTTGCAGCACCCTCAGGGTCTCTTTCCTCTTATCTAGTTGGTTTTAATCTTGCAGTTTTTATGCCTGTTTTATGATTTTGAGGACCTGACATATGTTTGTGGAGAGATTGTAGCAGCAACACTGCCTTTTAAAAACCAGGCCAAAGCAGTTTTGTGCTCTGGTTCCTTTCAAGGATGCAGATGAGGTTATTGACATGTCCATTAATGTACTTCTCAGAAGGTTTTGGTGGTCTGCAACGAGGTTGTTACACACAAGTCTCTATGTGCTGTAATCACCTCCCAGCTGTACAGATGATGCTGGGGACTGTTTCCAGTTGTGCAACCTGAAGGCTATTATTTGTGTAGCCCTTTGCAGACAGATAAAACTCACTCTGCTCATGCTCTGAACTAGTCAAAAGCTGTATAATCCCTCACCAGGACCACTTAACTCATGCTCAGCAGCTGACTCATTAGTAATGGCTGCTCAATTTTCAGTTAGTTTGCAGTGTGGGCAGGGGAGCTTAAGTATGGAGATCCTTACTCTGAGTAACCTAAGAGTAACTGTTTAAAAACTATGTGTACATTCAGTTTTTCCATCTGCAAACTGCTAAAATATTTATGTTCCTGAGACATTGATGCTCATTTCCTAGATATTTGCAGAATGTATGGAGATACTAGCAAAAAAGTTACACTAAGAATATGTAGTATTACCTAATTATTATAATGAATTTTACTTTGGTTCTTAAGTACATGATTGCAGTCCTCTGAGAGGGGGAAACAGAACAAGAACAAAAAAGAAATATAAAAGAACAACCTGTCATTATCACCTGTTCTTCCCTCAGAGTGATATTCCCATTCATGAAAAAGAGGTGTATAATATCTCTCAAATCAAAGAGATGAGGCATTTTTCAATCCCTGACACATTCTTATTTTCTTAATAAAGGAGCTGTAAATGACCAGGTTCTAGCATGGAACTGATCCTTTAGGTAGACAAGGACACAGAAACAATTAACCCTGTGTGAAGACACAGAGCTCTAATTCACATGTTAATAACTTCAGTGAAACCAAGTCCCAAATAAAACCTGTGCAGAATCATGCATATATAGAGCCAGAGCCACCAAGGAGCTTCAGGGTGATGACCCAAGAACATCACTCAGTATTAGATGGCTTTAGTGCGCAGGCTCTGGCTCCAGGAAGACAACCAAGAGAATAGTCTGAGAGATCAGCTTGTCGTCATGCAGTCCACCATATGGCTTCAGGGAGAAGCACTGGATTTAGAGAGGTTTAACAGCCAGGCATAAAAAAGACATTGGTGTGAGCAGATCTGTGCTAGAAGGATGTACCTGTAAAGACTGAGAGGTTTCACAGGTGAGTTAACCCTGTTTTCTGGAGGCACAGGCAATGAGTTGGTGGAGTATGAAGGAATGTGAGAAACAAGATCCTTACAGAAACAATTTTCTGCCCTTGAGAGCTCACTAGGCAAGAAGAGCTTCTGACTGGGAATGTTCGTATGGAACCAGCTGATACCAAATATAGTGGCCAGACCCAGATTTGCAATTGTCGCTCCTTGATGGAGACCCCAATAGAATAGCTGGTCACAGGCAGCACCACATGGGATGCAGAGGGTTCTTGCCTGTCAGTCTCTCTTTCATGCATTTTTCATGCACCTCGTCTTGTTCCATTTGTTTTGTCTTTGGTTTCAGCTGCATCTAATGAGGCCTAGTTGTGCTTTCGGTTAGCTATTTTTCTGTGAAATTTTAAAGGGATCTTACCCCAGTCCTCTTCATCTTCTCCCAAGTCTTCCTTCCCTTCTGCTCTCCTTAGTTGTCCATATTCCCATTACAGGTAAAAATGCTTAAGAGAGGATAAGCAGCCCTGGCAGGGAGTCAGAATGGATGGTAAAAGAGGACAAATAAGTACATATCTTGGGGATACAAGCAACAGCACTGGGAACACAGCTGTAGAAATGGCCCAAAAGGAATTGTTTTGCATTCTGTCTTTTGGAAAGTGTCTGTCAGGGGAGAGCTTTTGGGGCCTTTTTGAATGACCCCCTTCCTACCAGCATCATTCAGCAGGAGAGACATTTGTTGGCTCCCCCACAGGCGTGCAGTTATCTGTGTGGACACAGAGCCTGGGAGCAGGTAGGGAAATGGGATGCTAAACAGACACTGGAAATTGTGAAGTTCACCTACATCCACTCCTTCCCGAAGCACTCTGTAGTCGCTGTCAGGTGAGTGTCTGACTTGGCCTTCCACTCCAGCAGGATCATAAGCTATGCAGAGGGATGTGTTGGGGATTGCTTTTGCTCCATCAGAGCCTAAGAGACCATAAACAACCCTACGTTGATATTCACCAAGGGCAAGGAAATTATTTGTACACTTTGGCTGGTTTTTCCCCCATGTTCTATCCTAAAGCTTTTCCAAATAAGGGGAGGGAAGTTCAGCTTTAATTTTGCTATTGAGTAGTTTCTCCAAGACCAGGAGAGCTTTTAAAAGTTCAGCAGTAAAATAAAAATGTAAGGATGCATGCATGTCTGGTAAGGAAATCTGGACATGCTGTGCCAGTGGCAAATGGAAAGAAGTGGGACTAGAAATGCAGCCTTTTCTCAAAAATATTTAATTAAAATGTAATAAAAAACTGATTCACAAGAAATTCCGCAAAAAGAAAAAAAAAAAAGTGGTGACTTGAATTTTTTACAGCAAAATTTTTCCATTTTTCAGGGATTTCAGTAAATACTATTAATACATTTTACACTCCAGAACCCTGAGAAATTACAGTCATGCACAAATTCTGTGGCAGAACCAAGAATATAAGTCAAACCACCACTTTCTAAATTGTCTGCCTTCTCCAGCTGCATTCTCTCAAGTATTACTGTTCTCACTCATAAATAATGATCATTAGTTATTTTCCTGGTCATTGAAACACCCCTGGAGAGCCCTTCACTGAGTTTAAATGCTGAGGGGGAGCTACAGATAATTGAGAGGCAGTAACAGATCCACTGCTCATGTATTTGCTGTTCAGAATATGACTTGGTACCTGCGGTTTACTGGCTCCTGAACACCAACTTTTCAGCACTGCTGGAAGGGAGGAGCACCACACAGGAGGGATGAATGTGGGAGGGAGGGAGAGAAGGAAGGTGAGGGGGTGGAAAAATGAGTCTAATGAATAATGAGGAGAGTGAAAAGGAATGGGAGAAGAGAGAGAAAACCTGGTTAAAATATTTAATCTCCATTGCATTTGCTTTTGAAGAGGAAACAAAAGGCTTGGAACATCTTTTGTCTTGAACTAATTCTGACCAGAGATGAACAACATGTGATTGTCACTTCTGTCATTTGCCTTAAGGTGGAGAGAAACAGATTGGTCGTGCTGCATCTGTCCAGCACATCAGTCTCTGTCTCCAGCCGCAGCCGGTGCCTGAAGCTGCAGAAGGCATTAAATTACTCATGACAGTGAAACTTGGCTTTATGAGCCCACAATTGCCCTGCATCATGGTGCCAGCGTGGTCAGCATGTGTGGTGCCTAAGAGCTACACCCTTCTTTGGAGAAGGAAACTCCTGGGAGAGCTCTGAGGAGCAGCTGTACCTTCCCATATAGTAAGTCACTTCATTTAGGTCTTCACCATTTGAAACCAGGTGGTTAGTGCAACACGCATCAGCTCTAATTTCCTCTTGTGTCTCCCCATTCCTCTGTACATCTTTCTAACTCAGCCTCTTTCTGCCACATTCTTTTGCTTCCCTTTACTCACCCTCACCTGCATGCTGGCATCAGAGACAACAGCTACCAGTGTAACAGTGACAACAGCTAACAGCGTGCCAATGGCCATTGCATCAACAAATCATAGAATCACAAAACTACTTCCTTTGGAAGGGACCTTAAATATCATTTAGTTCCAACCCTCCTGCCATAGGCAGCGACTCCTTCCACTAGACCACATTGCTCAAAGCTCCAGTCAGCCCGGCCTTGAACATTTCCAAAGATAGGGCATCTACCATTTCTTTGGAAAACCTGTTCCAGTGTCTCACTACTTTCATAGTAAGTATTGTTCTCCTTAAATCTAGTACAACTTTCTCCTTTTCCAGTTTGAAATCATTACCAGTTGTCCTATCCCGTCTCATTGTTTTGTAGGTTCTACTTAGGTACTAGAAAGGGCTATAAGGAATCCCTTCTCTTCTCCAGGAAAGGAGAGACAGTCTCTCAGGCTGTCTTCATAGGAGAGGTGCTCCATCCCCCTCATCATCTTTGTGGCCCTCTAGGTCCACTCCAACAGGTCCATGTCCCTAGTATCTTGGGGACACCAAAGCTAGATGCAGCGCTCCAGGTGGTGTATCATGAGAGTCAAGTAGAGGGACAGAATCCCCTCCCTTGACCTACTGGCTTTGTTTCTTTTGATGCAGCCCAGGATACAGAGCTGTGAGTGCACATTGCTGGGTCATGTCAAGCTTCTCATCCACCAACACCTCCAAGTCCTTCTCCCCAGGGCTGCTCTCAATTAATTCCTTGCCCTGCCTATATTTCTGCTGGGGACCACCCTGTGTGCAAGACCATGGACTTGGCTCTATTGAACTTCATGAGGTTCACACGGTCTGTCAAGGTCCCTCTGGATGGCATGCCTTCCCTCCAGCCTGTCACTCAGCAAGGCAGGCACAGCCCTTCATAGCAGTGATGGTTCTCTGACAGCCACTGCCTGTCATCCTCCTAAACAGACTTAGCTGGATAAAAACCTCATTTAGGCTTTATTTATAGACTGGAGGAGTGGGAGGGAAAAATGCCTCTAGAGAATAATACATTGCTAGCCTGGCTTTTAAAGTGATAAATATCTGTAAGATATAAGAAATGCTGATGGTCTCTGACTAACCAGAGGAAACTGCTGAGGATGGAAACTTCTCATGTTTTGGCAGAGACTTTGTCTCTCTGATTTACTTATTCCCTTTATAACCCTCAAAACAAAGAGGTGTTGCCATTGCTGCTCCTCAGATGAGGGCAGATGTAACATGACTTCTCCACCAGAGCCACTCATGGGATGTCTTTGAAAAAATGATTTTTTGACCTCTGGTCTCCTGAGCCCTCAGGGAAAGCATGAAACTTAGCTTTTTGGCAACTGCTTAACTGGTAGCACACCAGAAGAAATGAAACAAAAAACACCTGCCCAAAAAGATACAACGTCTTTCAAGCCTCACTGCTAGCATTATCTTTCAAAAGTTATTACTTCAAAAGTAATTTATTATTTTACTAGCTGTTCAATAAGAGATCAAATAAAGTTAAGATGCCTAGTTTAAAATTATTTTATTTTATTTTATTACCATTGAAGGAACTTGATTAGTCGTTTGAAATGCTGGAGAGAATAGCCGAGTAGGAGTTTGGGTTGGGTGAAGCCAGCTAGCCAAGAGTTTTGTATTTGGTTTACAAAAGGGCTTAAGTAGGCTGAAATTCCAAGCTGATGAGATGGTCTCCACTATGATTACACTTCTTTCTTGGCAGAGAACTCAGTACACCTGACATGTGAGCCATAGGGATGAAAGAGGAGTTTATTTTCTGTAGCACTTCAGGATTTCACTTTGCTGGGGTTTGTGGCCATTCCTGGTCCTATGGCAATGATTGCAGATGCTGGTCACTCTCTTTGGAGCTAAGCTACATAAGAGCTGAAAAGACACCAGAAGTGGTCCAGGTTTGATCTGAGCTAATTACTTAGAAATGGGAAGCATCATATCTTAAGTCAAAAATTTGTCTGAGCCCCCAACACATTTTTCCCAAACGGGTCAGAAGCTGACAAAGGAGTATTGGTACTGGTACTTTGGACCTGGTACTGTGGTCCAAAAAGAGTTCAGTTCTGCTCATGACCCAATACCAGTTCAGTACTGCTGCAATATTTCAATGGTGCTCTGCCACATCCTGCCCTTTCTTCCCAAACCTGAAGTTGTTTGTAGGATCTGCTGCTTCCCAAATTTGATGAATGTTGTTTTGCCTTTGTGTTAGCATGAGAGTCCCTAGATGCACATCCTGGTTAGGATAACTGTGACCCTGACTTCAGTGGGAGCTGCTTCCTCTTACAGACAGTTCCAGCTGGACTCATCCCACAGCCTGTGTTGTAACCTTTGAGGTCTGGGGGCACAGAGACACTCACAGGCATGTCAAGCTGTGCCTGCAACAGTTGTGGAACACTCCTCAGTGGTTACTGTGTGGGGCTGTGGATGGGTTCTGTGCAGCACCAGGAGCGGGAGCAAAGGAGGGAAGCTTTATTCCAAGGGTGGCAACCAAAACATCCCTGTGCTCTGAGGAAAAGGAGGAGAGGAAGTGAAGCATCTTAGAAATTCCTCAAAAGCTGCAGGAATTGGTGAGGGGAGGAGATTTTGAGATGATACATACACGGTAGTTGAAAGATTCTTTGCATTCAACAAAGAGTAAATTTCTCACAGGAAACAAACAAACAAAAAAAAAAAAAAAAACCAAAACAAACGCAACCAAACATTACCAAAACAAACAAAAAAAGAAAAAAAGGAGGGAGAACAGTGGGAGACGTGAAATGTGTTTGCATTTGGAAGATTGTCTCTCCCTTCCATTTTCTTATTGTCAATATATCCTGAAAATCTCTATGTTTTTCTTCTCTTCCTGCCCCACCCCCAATTTGGAGTTTAAAGTAGGAAATGCTGAAGTATTTTATTTCAAATCTTTCAAAGTCAAGCTTTTTGACATATTTTAAAATAAACTCATAGATCTAAACTATTATTTAAAGGAGAAAAAAATTCAAGTAGATCAGCAGTGAAATGAACTGCAAACGCAATGTTTCACTTGGGATTGAACAAATGCCTTGAATTTGCCTTATTTTTAGTTTGTTTCTCTCTTTTTCCTGAGTTTCACTTCCACACACTTTCAGTTCGTTTGACCTTTTTTAACATTTCTATTACTCATCCCTAATTTAGTTTTTCATTTTAAATATTAATGAAAGAACAACAGGTATGCATTATTCTTATTTCTTAATCAAACCAACCAGCCATTTTAATGTAAATACCTTGAGGTTGAGCAAACAGGGGAAAGCATTCCATACAGCAAAAGATTTACAGAAATTATGGACAGAAAACCCATACTTGGGGAATGAGTCAGTCTGCTGCTGTTTAGCAGAAAAAAAATCAGCACGGAAGTATAGAGCTTTTAGAAACAGTTTATGAATTTACAGCTTGCAAAGTAAATGAAATCTCTGTGTCTCTTATACACATACGCTAACTCATTCCCCACACATACATACATACAGGTCTCTGGTGGAAAGACAGGGAATGTGCAGTCTGCAATGCACATGAACTTTCTGTTTAGAAAAGATTTTTCCCATAGGCACGAAATCCCACCCCCTCAGCACCCCTCCTTCCCCTCTGTCTGACACTGACTTCAAGGGAGGAGTTGAGCCAATTATCTCTGAGTCCTGCAGAAGGAAAATCTGCAATTTGCCAGTAGTTGTGTGAGAGAGAGGGAGAAAGGCAGGGAGGGAAGGAAAAAGACTTAACTGGCAAATGTGAAAAAAATCCCCTTCTATTCTAGAGAGAGAATATTTTAAGGAAATCGCAGATCAGAAGAAAAGACGCTCGTGGGGAGGGATGAGCCAGGCAAGATCTGGGGAAGCATAAGGTCACCGCAGACAACTTTCATGCCGACCCTGATCTTTCTGCAGAGGATCTGAGTTGGCACAGAGGCAGGGTGGGCCAGCTGAATGCACCCACTACCCTGCAGGAATACGTGCTGTTCCTGAAATTCTTTCCCCACAGCAGAGCCTACAAAGTACAACTTGCAAGAAAAGGCAGTGGGAGCAGGAGAGACTCTGCCTCTCCTTTTCTCGAACTGAGCCTTGAGGGAAAGAGCTCATCTGCCCAAAGGGAAAAAATATCATCAGTTCTGAGATTTCTTTGGCCTATGTCAGTTGCCTGATCCATTACCTACATCCATGGGGGAATGCCCTCTGGAGCCCTGCAGTCCTTCCCAATCCTGCTAAGTTCTTGGAAAATACTGGAGAAGAACTGAGCCCAGAACAAGCTACGTAGGATCCACAGAACAACAGCCTTTTACAACAGCAGCCACCTCTGATTACAATTATCAGCTTCATCAGACTGCACTGACACCCAGGACTGCTTCTCCTAGGAAAAAGAGGTAAGAAATCAGCACAGAGTTTGCGGTGAAAGTAGGAAACAAACATCCCACAGGAGTGATTTTGGTGTGCATGAAAATTACGGGGACATTAGTAGTGATTAAGAAGTGACAGGTCCGTTATGCATGATGCAGTTTGTGTCTGCCTATGTCATTTTTAGCTGGGTGCAGTGATTAACACTGGGGTGGCAAACAGAGACACAACCAGAAGCTGAAGAGAGAGGTAGTTCAAAAGTCTATTCATGAATGGGGAGTGGTAGGGAGAGCATACAGCCCGATGGGAGTATGGAAAATTAAGGTGCAATAGCTCTGGGTAGGTTAAACAATGAATATCTTCCTTAGGTATCTCCCTATGAATGCTCAGGCTCAAATTTGTCAGTACCTCACTGACATTCAGACAAGCACTCTCCAGAGCATACAAAAGCAGGTTCATTGTCATTCATTCCGATGCCTGCCTATGAAAAGGGAAGGTAGAGGATAACACAGGCAGTCAAGAGAATGGGGATTTAATGTTGATTTTGGACCACTGTTTCAGCTCTTTCTGGGCAAATGAGCTTTTCCCTTCATTTAGTGTTATTTAAAGATAACATTAATTGCCTGTATTTCTACGGCATTCTGGAATCCCTGCACTGTGCCAATATAAAATACTAATATAAACTTCCTAGCATCAAGCCTGTACATAAAGCAGAAGGTACCACTGGGAATTAATCTATGCTTAGCATTTAATAAACTGGAAAGAAAATATGTAGATTAAAGCCAGCTGGAGGTTGTTTGTCTCCTCATTCTCTTCTGATTGATTTTGCTTTACTTAGTACATGAACATGTGGTCTCTCTGTTTCCTTTCTTCTGTCTTTAATCTTTTCCACTCCATGAGCCCCTGTGCTCTCCCTTGCCACTCATGGGTGTCAAGGCTGAAGTTTCATTGCTTTTCTGAGGAGGAAAGAAGGCAGACTGTTGAACTAGAGAAAAATTAAAACTGAGAAAAACTAGGACCGAGGGGCTGAGAAGGTTCAAAACACAAATGTAAGCTCCCAGTTCAACAGCATGCTCTGAGTCAGGTTTGCAGCAGAGGTGATAAATAGCAACTCCACAAATTGAAATGTTGAAAAGCATATTTTGACTTTGAGTGAAATGAAATGCAAGAAAGCACAGGAGTCCTCTTGACTGAATGCCTTGACAGGTGGAACAAGGACAGTGTAAAGTGATCCGGTCCCTCAGCATGCATGTTCTGCACAGGACATAAAAGGCATTCACTCAAAATGCATAACTATGCTCTCTCTCAGACGCTTTTGTACAGGACTGCTCTCTAGTAGGTGTAAACCACACAGTCCACTTGCCCTCATGCAGCTACACTGGTCCATCATGGCCTGCAGGGCTGCCTCACCTCGAGATCCTGGTCCTGGGCAGTAAAGCAGTTTGTAGTTTTTACAACTCACCCATTTCCCTGTTCTTCTCTGCTAAATAAATAAGCTGAGAGGGTGGAAGGAAGCATTTCTTTGTCTTCCCATGGATGCAATACAAAAGTATTGGAGTGGCTATGTGGGATAGTGTACATGGCAGTGTTTCAGAGACTGAATATGGTATTTTTGCACTATTGGAGATAGGTCCTGTGGTAAACAAAACAGAGTCCAGTTCAAATACCAGCTGTGCTCCTTGCTGTCATTTCTGCCACAGTAATCCAAACAGTACCATAATTCTGCATGTGTGTGTCCATCCAAAGTTGTGTTCTGGCATTAATCTGGCTCTAATATTAGGCCATCCTGCCCTCTGAATGTAATTCAGAGTGTAAGCTACTCTAAGGAGAGCATTGCATTTTCTTCTGTGCATTAGGTAGGGCTGAATATGCCATTGTTATGCTGCAAATTATAGCAATAATAATAATAAATAGTCATGTTTTGCTGTTTCCTTGGGCTATAGCACAGAGTTTGTAATGATGCTGGACCAGAATTCCAGAGACTTCTTTATTTAGCAGTGACTGTATCGTCACTGCTGCTTTGGTGCTTAGCACATGTTAAACAAAGTAAAATATTTTAAGCTCTTCCCTGAGATAATTGTCAGCTACATAAAAGCTTGGTAGATAAAAGTGACTCAAGGGAAAGATAGGAATCCAGATCTGGACCCAGAAATGATCTTGCAGTGTCCATAAAGTACTTGCATTGTAATATTAAATAAACAATACCTAAGTTAAATAAATGGCATAGGGGGAACTTGATTATACTTTAATAAGAACCTAGTAACCAAAATAAATTCTGTCTGAAGTGTGCCTCCTTTGCTGTAACAGTCTTCTCTCCCCACACAGGGGCTGTATTTTTCTTTCAGCACACAGTTCCTTTGAACTGGTACACGAAAAAGGTCTGAGCAGCACTTTTTCTTTCCTACCAAAGTTTCCTGCATCTGAGTGCTATGTCAAAATGCAATCTCCTGGGTCTCTAGACTCACTTTAGATGTCATGGATTGCAAATCTTGTCTAATAGCTGTTTAAGACGGCTGTCCTTCATCTTTTCTCCTGCTTGTACTTAGCACCTGTGCTTAGCAAAGCCAGTGGCACCCACAACATCTGTAGGTATAAAGACTGGAGCACCTAAAAAAATCTGTGTTTCTCCAGTTCCTCTCATTGACATCCTGCTGCAATAGTTTTCTTATAGGGAGTTCCCACACTACCAGTCCAAGCAGCAGAATTAAAATCTGGTTTCTAAAAGGTCACTGGAGGCACACATCTTTGAATTTATCACCAGCCAGTGCTATTTTGTGGCTCATGCTCCCTGCATCAGCAATGAATATTGCATGGGACCAGCTATTTAAAGTTACTGAGATGTCTAGCTTGCACTGATGTTAAGCATGATTCTTGTTTATGTCTGACTTTTGGCTGATCTCAGAAAACGAGTATTATGCACAGTTCCTATTTAGGCAACCAAACAAAGTGATTTAGGTTCTAATGGCAGCTGCTGTGGCTGTAATATAATGGGGAATCTGACCTCTGTGTTTATGTATCTAAATGAGAACCAAGTTTTACTGAAAATCTGGTAATGTGTAAGTGACGCAGATGGTAGGAAGGAACCTGGTGTCTCGGTTGAAGCGCAGCTGATAAATTCAGCCCTTAATGTTAAATGTAACAGCAAATTACAATGCAAAAGCATGTTATTTTCAGTGTAGATGCCTTCATTTTTATATTACTTCAAAAGAAAAGAAAGAAAAACAACAAAAATAAAACCAAACCAAAACAAAAAACCCGCTTCCTGAAAATGAGACTGAAAAAGTTAAAGCATTTCCAGTGGAAAAATTTCTGCATGGACCATTGATGCTCTGCTCTGCCATGCAGGACTATGCTCCAGAGTGCTCTTTGGCAAGCTTGTGGTGAGGAGATACCTTATTTTACCCTCCATTTGGTTTCTGATCTTTCCTCCAACTCTGCTATCTCCTCTTTCAGGACCAAGCAATGATGAAGACGATGTCTGGTGGAAACTGCAACCTGAACGTGCCGGCCAAGAACTCGTACCGCATGGTGGTGCTGGGAGCCTCCAGGGTGGGGAAAAGCTCCATCGTCTCACGCTTCCTCAATGGCCGCTTCGAGGATCAGTACACTCCCACCATTGAGGATTTTCATCGCAAGGTCTACAACATACGGGGAGACATGTATCAGCTGGACATCCTGGACACCTCTGGGAATCACCCTTTCCCTGCCATGAGGAGGCTTTCCATCCTAACAGGTGAGAAAGTCAGGGGGAAGGTCATAAGGATAGATGTTAGCTTGAAAAGTGTAGCCTGGAGGAGATGACTGTTTTTTTTGGGAAATAGCTAAAGGGACGGCTTGATTTGCTACAAGATGCATTTCTATAGAGAGATATCTCCTGGCTGGCATGTTCCCAGCACTATAAGGAATGCATTAGCCACAGTAGAGAAGTCCAGTAGTTGAAGGTCTGAAATTGAGATTTTCCCTTATGCATCTACTTTCCCGTCCTGCTTCTTATTTTTATTGATGCCACAAATAAATGGCTGAATGCAATTCTGTGGGTATAAAGAGCAGCAAAGGGCAAATTAAGCATGTTGTTATAGTTCACATACAGTGAAAAATAAATATAAAATACACAGAAAGGAAATTCTAACCAAGAAGGCCCCAAGGATTTTTTATTCCTAAAATTTCCAGCCTGATTTCCTTGATTTAATATTGTAGTAGAAGGTATACCTATTTACCCTTTCTCCTTAGTCTATATCTAATCAAATGTGTTTAAAGAGACAAGAAGGGGAAATGGTGGGATCATTTTGCATCTTCTCACTGTCAAGCCATTCCTGTGAGCTAAAATATATTCTTTAATTATAAAAGTGACAGTAGATGTATATTCAGCCACAGCTCACAACAGATCTCCTTTCTGGATTCACTATCCACTTTTCTAACCGGCCAGTGAAACATGTCATTCACATCTGAGAAGGCTATAATCCATATTCAGTGAGGTCCTAGAACCAGTGTCTGAGATGCAAATGTGAGCTTTAGTCCCTGAAAGCTCTCTTAGCATGTTTCACTCAAATGTCATTCAACAGACAATGATTTGCCTTATTTACTACTTGCAAAAGGAATTGTAAGTCAGGAAATGTCGAAAGGAAATGCCAAGGGATGTGTACCATTTATGTATTAGGTTTTTTTCATGGTCTGCTTCTCTTGAGCAAATGCAATGACAGCAGAGCGCACTGAGAAACCTCTTGTTCCTGACTTGAGTGTTCAGGACTGATTAGCTGTAAACCATCAGTTCAGGTGTTGCTTCGTGTGTTGTGTAATCAAAGGGTTAAGGCTGAGTGGCTACCAGGTCTCCACTCTTTCTGGTGTCAGAATAGGATGTGTTTTACACAGATCCAAATAAAGGGAAGTAAAAATAAGAGCAATGCAGGACAGCTGAAATAGAAACATGTTTACGAAAGAGATAAAAACAAGCAATAACTTGCAAGCCCAATGCAAACCAGGAATGCAACTGGATATGACTGGAGTTACATCATAGCCAAAAGTCTTTTCCATAGCACCATAGAAATATGTGGGGAGTTGAATCAGAAGAATTAAAGTACAGCTGACTGAATAGGTGCCAAAGGACCAAACAAAAAATATGGGGAGGAAATGGAAATAAAATAATTGTTTTTTTAAAATTTGCTCCTCTGAAACTGGCTGTGACCAACAAGCCTTTACAGTATCTTCTTTTTTTTTTTTTTTAATTTCAGGGGATGTTTTCATCCTGGTGTTCAGCCTGGATAACAGAGAATCCTTTGATGAGGTCAAGCGACTCCAGAAACAGATCCTTGAGGTAAAATCCTGCCTGAAGAACAAGACCAAGGAATCAGCTGACCTCCCCATGGTGATCTGTGGCAACAAAAATGACCACAGTGAAATCTTCCGCAAGGTACGCACTGATGAAGGTGAGAATCTTGTCTCCAGTGATGAAAACTGTGCTTACTTTGAAGTGTCAGCCAAGAAGAACACCAATGTGGATGAGATGTTTTATGTCCTCTTCAGCATGGCCAAGCTACCTCATGAGATGAGCCCTTCTCTCCACAGGAAAATCTCCATCCAGTATAGTGACACTTTCCAACAGAAATCCTTCCGGATGCGCCGAGTCAAGGACATGGATGCCTATGGCATGATCTCTCCCTTCGCTCGCCGGCCAAGTGTCAACAGTGACCTGAAGTATATCAAATCAAAAGTTCTCAGGGAAGGTCAGTCCAGGGAGAGAGAGAAATGCACAGTCCAGTGAAGGAGGCTTGCACTTCTGTCTGAAGATAACATCCACATCCAGTGCCTTAAAGAAAAGATGGTCCATGAGAGCAAAGAACAGGCTCGTGGGGTTTATTGAGAAAACCCAACACAGAGAAAGGATAATTTCCTGTGGATTCTGCTGAGTCACAAATGTAAATAACATCATCCTTGCAGATGACTGGGAATAATAGCCTGAGATACAAGTGCATTTTTTTGTCTTTGTAATGTAGTTCCTCTTCATTCCCCTTTTTGTTTGAAAAATACAGTTCTGAGAAGTAAAGACATTTCAACCTTATTGTTACAAAGAAAATGGATCAAAAATGCACAGAAGGCATTAACAGTCACCCCGCATGCAGCTTGTGCTAAGAGAGAGGAGGTTATGTGTGTATGTGTGTGTGTCTCTGTGTGCCCATGTGCATGTGTGCATGCATGTGTGGAGCTCTGTTTTTAAAAAGTGGGACTTGCATTTCAAACGGCAGCAATCTTAACTGAGCATTCCCAAATTGGGAGTGGACTCTATATGTGGATGCATGACTTTCACTTACTTCTGAGGGCACCTGCATTAAGAACTTGATTTTATGTTTGTTGGGACAGTTACCATTTGACATTGACATGAATTTTGGTTTGTATTTTAGATTTTATTTGGGATTAGTTGGGTTTTTTTATTGTCTGGGGGTGGGTTTTTAGCAAAATCAGATGTCAAGCGCATTTGATATTAAACAGTGTTTGCTTTCTACCAGTGAAAGGTGGTTTTCATCTGTAACACTTTCTAATATGTACATTGATTGAAAGTGAAATTATTCTGCCAAAAGCCAATGCATTTGGCTGCTTAGGAAGCCTGGTGTGATGTTGTTTCTCAAAGCAGCCACACCAATTCAGAGTGTCATAATACAAATGCCACCCTTTGCCTTGCTGGCCACTGGACTAATGATTCTTTCCTCTGCCTGTATCAGCTGAGAGTGACCAGACTTATATGTAGAATCAGACCACTTCAGAGGCAGGATTGGATTATTTTTCAAAAATAAGAACAGAATGGTTATAGGGCCAGCTCCTTCATATTACTTCTGCTGACATGCTTCTAGTAATTTTGTTCATGGTTTCACTCACTGTCCAGTAAAGGTTGCCTTGATGGAAACATTTGCACTGCAGAAGTCCTTCAGAACAGAAGCTTTGTCCTGGCTGTTCAAACAGGATTGAACTGACTGGCCAGATAAATCTGGGGCTGTCTGTTCACGTCTTTACTTTCTCAGCCCGATACAGGCTTCCTTATCTTCAGCTCTCCCTGTTCTGCTTCTGGCTCTGTTGTTTGATGAGCTGCTGTATGCCCCCAAAGTCCAATATATTCTCTCAAATGTGATCTTACCACTCTTGCAGACTGGAATGAGATGTGTACACACATATCTGTGGGCAAAGCATGGTCCCAAGACAGTAAACAACAGCAGAATATATATCGTATATATACCTCAAAAAGACCTCAAGATGTATTGCCCTTCCCTCACCCTCAAGTTCTGTGTTTGGCTACATCTGCCTTGCTGTGTCCTGGGCAGAGCTGTGAGCTGGTTTGTTCTATAATTTGACAGGAAACCAAGAATTATGATTGTCTGTAAAAATTAGCCTCTAGGATTCAAAATCCCATATTCATTTATCAACTCCACCCTTCATTAGTACTGTATTGGTAAAATACACTGTGCTTTTATTCCTGTTGCCAGGGCAGCACCTTTCTGACCACATCTCCCTCCCTATCTATAAATATGTACATGTTTTATGATTAAACATGATTTATTTATTAGCTGTGTCCTCATTTGGTGTTTTGGTTGGGTTTGGTTTGTTGTTTTTTTGGGTTTTTTTTTGTTTCTCCAAGAATAATGAGGGAGGTCCTATATTTATGTTGTACAAGTAATCCAGGCTAGTGAGTTCTGGGTTGAGAGTCCTGATGAGATCTCCAGTAAGTTCTGGAAGAGTCTTTTATGTCCTCCAGACACCAGGGGCTACACATTTGCTGTTTGGAACAGAACTGTGTCTATATCCATATCTATCTATCATCTTTTTGACCACTAACTTATATATACAGATATCTGCAGAGGCAGAGAGTTACTTTTCCCCATGTTGCCTTTAAAATGAGAGAACAACAACTCTCTCCTTCCTGCACAGAGCTGATGTGTTGATTCCTGGTGTAATTTTATGTGGTCTCTCCAGAGACATCACTATTTATCTCAGCAATCTCTCCAGGTTACCATCTGTACTTCCCACTTCTGTGAGTCCTGGTGCCTCTGAGCTCATCCTCACCACTCCACAGACTGCCCACCCAAGTGCATGACTATGAATGTAGCAGTGATCAGGCTCTGGGACTCATGCGCTGCAAGGACATGGAGGGGGTTTGAAGATGGAGTGAGAAAGGCATAAGTAATGGACATTGGTTGAGTTAAGGGACCCTGGGATACTAAATGAGAATTCCTTGCACTATAGACCATGCACTCACTGCCTTACTGACCCTGCATCTGCTCTCCCTGGCCTACAGGATAAAGCTGAATTTTTAAAGAGCCTTCAAAATCAAGTCTTTGTCTAATAACTTGACCTTACCATTATTTTCCCTACTTCTCCGCATCTCCACAAACACAGTCTTTCCATCTCCACAAAAACACCAGATTTCCACACCCTTCCATGTTCTCCTATTCCTGCCTCTTCCACCATGGACACAAAGCCACCCAGCATGGGAAAACAACATTGCAGTGACAACAGAGGCACAAGTGTAGGGGAGGTTGAAGACCAAACAGCAGGTGCTCACACATATGCTGGATGTCACAGGAATGCCAGTGAGCCCCAGCTGCTCACTCCAGCTTGGCCAGTCAATGCTCAAGGTGAGAAGCATCTGGGAAACTGGCTGGGAATGAAGGTGAAACAGCATTACAATCATCCACAAAAACAAATGTCAAACAGATAATCTTATTAAAGTAATCCTAGTCTTCGTCACTGCATTTTACCACTGATGGTAATTGCTTTTGAAGTTAGATTTTCATACTCCTGAGAACTTTTTTTTTCTTTTATTGTATCATTACAGTCATTCTATTAATATCTATATATTACATGGGATCAAAAAGTGCTCCCCAAACCAGACAGTATGTGTATCTAGTTGTTTATTCACAGTTAGTAGCCATTATGTTCTGTGGAAAGGCCTGGGACTGGGAAGCAGAGGGCAAATCTACCTTCCTGCATCAGGGACTTAAGGTAAGGCAGGAAGAGGAAAGAGGAATTGTTTCTTCCCTGCTAATCACTGAATGCATCTGGCTGCAGAACAGAAACAGGAAGAGCTTTATGGGAAACTCTTATTATGTGTGTTCAGAAACTGTGAGACCCTGAAAGGAGCAGAGACCTACAGCCAGGTCTCAGAGGCACTGGCAAGAGAAAAAAGAGAAATCACCTTTTTTTTTTTTTCCCCCTATTTTCTTTTCTTTTTTCTTTTTTCTTTTTTCTTTTTTCTTTTTTCTTTTTTCTTTTTTCTTTTTTCTTTTTTCTTTTTTCTTTTTTCTT